>CANUEY010008788.1:0-23654 GCA_948099555.1 Croton setiger | reverse complement strand
TATATATATATATATATATATATATATATATATATATATATATATTCTACATTCAATAAATTCATTAGAATAAAATCTATACTATACATATAAATTACAATTACAATTAATCAATTACAATTAAGTAGAAATTCTGTTCGACGGATGATGAGAAAGTGGGCATGATCTAGCATTATGTCTTGGGTTTCTACAACTGCAAAGTGACCTTCTCCTAGTCTGTCTTCTACTATAATCCATCACCCCTTTCATTCGATTCACTCGCCTTTGACCCGGTCTGTCATGGTGAATCATTCTAGAGTCATCCGGATGTAGACTCCATTCTAATTGAGACATATGTCATTGCCTAAAATGGGGGTAAATGTTCTAATGAAATGTGCAACTCATTCTTCCATGGTGTAGAACGTATCAACAAGGGTCACGGAGTCCTTATATCTAAACAAGGCCACAACAACTGCATGTGAGCATGAAATTCTATACATTTGCCACTTTCCGCAGCTGTATTTCATTATATGTGTGTTGTCACTTCTTGTTACCACTTTGTTAAAAATATGACTTGATATTCCAATAGGTTACTATATAAGCCCTTGTATGCAATGGCAGTCTAACATTTTTCTATCCGAGGTAAGTTTCGCTGGAATATACCAATAGCCTTCTCCAATGTCGATTCGATCAAAACTCTAATCGAGAAGTGACAAAACCCTTTTAGAATGTTGTTGTAGCTCTCA
Source organism: Croton setiger (assembly GCA_948099555.1). NCBI lineage: Eukaryota > Viridiplantae > Streptophyta > Magnoliopsida > Malpighiales > Euphorbiaceae > Croton > Croton setiger. The sequence goes on along the minus strand of CANUEY010008788.1, from coordinate 22,929 downwards.
ACCTCGTTTTTTTGTGTCACCTTCTGCCATGCAGTGACATACTTTCCCTCCTGCAATTCAGTACCACTTTCTAACATAGTTTCTTTAGACCTCTCCTCTGAATCATGTCGACATATTAATCTTCATGTGTTCTAAGCAAAACTTGTGAACTCTCATTTTTGAATATTTCTCAAATATTTTTTTCACAGCGGAAATAATATCATGATGGCGATTAGAAATAATGTAGGTATAATGATCGCCAAGAACATTCAATTTCAAGTATTTCAGGAACAATTTCCAAATGTGCATCGTCTCATCGTCCACGACCGTAAATGCTACTGACAAAACATTTTTGTTTGATATTTTACCACTGTTGTGATCGTTTATTCCTTGAATGAACTACGAAGGTGGTTGCATCGATGAACAAAACCGAACGACACGCCTAGAATGCTTGCATTGAGGCCTTAAACGCATAGAACACATATCTGAAAATGCGTTTATGACAATTTTCAGTACCTTTTTGGAACTTGAACTGTACCATTGTGCCTGAGTTCGCCGCTTGCACCGTGGCCATAGATTTGGACAGTTCCTTAAATTTGGGTCCCCATGCCCCATAGCCTCAATCGTTTTTCACCTACCGTGCCACGCTTTTTTATACCTGAAATCGATAAATTGAATAAATTACAATAAATTCATGACAATTAAATTACCTGGAACCAGTTGTAAACTTCTGTCTGAATGTGTTTTACCTTATAGCCAGGTTCCTTCATAATATGGGGCATAATAAGCACAAATATCTTTGAAGGTTACGTTTCTGTTCTCGTTTCCAATGTTTGCGTTCACACGGTTATGCTCCTCCATCCATTTAACCATTCTTACAATCCTAAACATGTCTGTTCAGACGCTCTTATACTCCATGCACAAGTTGCCCCGTGCAGTTGTTCCTAGGGATAGTCAGACCCGTGAGGTACACATTCCACTGTTCACATCTTCTTTCTGCTCTCAATTGTCTGGTACACCATGCTTCTTTTTCCCGACCACATAGCCACAGCATCCTACACAATCTATTTGCTTGTGAAATATATTTTGACGTCAATACTCTCTGTATTTTCATCACACATTTAAAGTCTCTCTGCATTCTCTTCTTTTGGGTCTTCCTCGCCTATATCATTGTAATTAAAATGGACTGATGTTGATTAGTCTCACTATCGGTACTGTCATCTGATGACACATATTATTCATCACTACTAGAACCACTTCACGTAGACATCTCTTCCTTCTCCTCTTCTTCAATCTTCTCATTTTCCTATTTAGCCAGACTGTAAACTGTTAAATTAACACCCTCATTTTTCTGTTTCATATATCCCAGGTCGATACTCTCATATGCAATGCCGTTTGTTTCTCCTATGACAAATGGTTCAGAAACAATAGTAACTTGAACATCGGCAATTCGTTCCGCTGTTACCTACAATTCCGCCCAGTTGAATGTATACAAGTATAAGAAAAGAACAGTCTCGTCGTCTTGGATAATGATTATACTGTTTGACACCATTGTTTTCTGTCCATACTATAGTAAAATGTAGTCACACCACGTTTCTATTCACCTGAAAAACTCTGCATACTTGATCAACAAGTTGATCAAAAGATAACTGAGCATCGATTCATATTGTTGCTTCAGCGCGATTGTAATTCAAACTAACTACGTCATCCACAAGTGGAAATGCATTGCTCCAGTATATATTTAACATAAATGGAGCAACGTATACCATTTTCAACACCTGTAACAAAATCTGGACAGAAAGTATTTTTGAACAGTACCGAAAAATGCAGGCTCTCTTACAAAACTATAATTTTTTTAAATTGTTGTGACTGTTCTGGGTTCGTCTGCGGTTTTTATTGACATGAAGTTCGCATAATCAGTTTGAGAATTAATTTTCTGCATATTTTGTCAGCACTTGTACACATGTCAGCAACTCATTTACGATTTTCAAAAAAAATTAAGTTCGAATAACAAGTATCCGAACTTATGTGATTCTGACACGTGTCCTTTTTTTTTAAATATAAATGTGCGGTCAACCAATTAAAATACATTTTATGTGAAACCTTAAGCTCGCATAAAAAGTATTCGAACTTTTGATTTTCAATTAAGAATTCAAACACTTAGTACGCAAACATACTTCATTTGTCTAAATTTCTAATACGAGTTTTTTTTTTTTTTTGTCATTCAAAAATGAACCTCTTTTTATTAAGCATCCGTGTCTACCATTGCTTAAAAACAATTTTTAAACTTTTTTAACTTAAAAATCAATCATCATAGACATGTTTATGTGAGTTTTTTTAGCATTTATTTAAGTTATTTAACTTATAATTCTGTTGTTTCCTTCTGAACAAGAAAAAAAAAAGCTATGTTTTATAAGTCCCTTTTACACGTAAGAGGGAAAAAATGTAAGATGGGATCACCCACTAATTTATTCAGCGCCACAACTTTCATTTCACGTCAAAAGCTCATTCATTATTTATATACAATTTCTTATAATCTTTTGTTTTAAATTTCATGTAGTGAACAAATTTGTAATTAAATGCAAATCAAATCAAATGTATATAAAAATATAAATCTGGATTAAATATATTTATTTCCGAATCTTATGACATTTGTATATAAAAACTCTTTTTAATATTTTTTAGGATAAAAACTTTTGCTAGAGAAATCTTGAAATATTCAAATAAATGAATAAAAAAGGAAGTAAAATTTTTTTAAAGCCCGATCAGTTTCTAAGGCTTTGTCCAATTTACGACTTTGTCCAAGTAATTCGAATCTAACTCGCATTGTGTAGTAGCAATAGTGAGACAGTTTTCCACTAAGAATAACTGTATACGGTAGGTCTCCAATTCGAAATATTCTTAAGCGAATTTAAATCGTTTAACACTTGGACCAACTCTTGATAAAAATAAATTAATTCTTTGGTCAAGAAAAAGTAACAAATATTTTTTTGTAAAAAAAAATAGAAACCTTAACAATGATATCAGAATAAAAATGATACTTACATGTGTGCTAAACCAAAATGTTCCAACTAATTGTATACTTTATATAATTTAGGCGTGTAGTTTGGTGCTGAACCTCAACCTATCTTCAATCTTTCATTATTCTTTTTAATTAATTAAGCTCTCTTTCTCTTTCATCCAAATCCCTTTAATCTCACTCTAAACTACTATTTTCAATCCACCAAAACCTCCCTTTCTGCTCTATTAAGTTTCCTCCTTTTACTATAACTAAGCTTTTCATTATGACATTTTGGTTAATTCCTTGTTTTACCACATTAAGTATACTAATTTTCTATTAATTTCTTCAAAAATTTACAATAATATATTTAAAAAAACGTAAGAATACCCATTAAACCGAATTCTGATTATCTATTTTTAAAACTTTTTAGAAATTTTATTTAACAACAAATGCTTACGATTGTAAAAGAACCATCAAATACTTATACTTTGACCTCGTCTAATCTCTCTATTAAGAAAAAAAGTCAGCCATAATCAATATATTTTTGTCAAAAAAGAAAGATTGATTGAAGTCTTTGTACCTATTCAAAACTGAATTTTTTTAACACTGGGTCCTATTCAAAATCTTGAGTTTGGTTGGCTGGTTTTTGTTTTTATTTTTAGTTATTTTAGCACCCTAATAGAATTTTTTTTTTTTATTCAAAAAAAAAAAAAGAAATTTCCCTTATTTGTTACTGAAAGGTCCGTTTTATAAACGTGTAGCATGTTACAGCTTTTTCAATCTGACTTTGCTTCAGTGTGTGAAAGGTCCGTGGATCGTAGATTAAGGGTTTGGGTATTTAAGGAGACCTTGGTCCTCTCCACTTCTCAATAACACGACTTCTTTTGGTCTCTCTTCTTCTTAAACGAGTCTCCTACTTTAAACAATTCTCTTTTTTTTTTCTTCTTCTTCTTCTTGGTTTGTGGAAAACAGATTCAATAGATACATAAGGTAATTTTTTATGTTATTTTTGCCGCTTTTGTAAATACCCTTTTGTTCTTTTCTGGTTTTTATATATTTCTATTAGCAAAATCATTTCTTTAACTGTATTTGTGTTGCAAACTTATTTATATAATCATTAATTATAAGTTGCTTTTTGGTTACTTTGATCTGCAATTCATATAATTATATGTACAGGGTAATTGGGTGTTTTTGAATATTTTTTAGGTGGTTGAGAATTGTAGTATTTGATTGCACTATAACTGTTTGTGGAAATTACCCTTTGCATAATTAGTCTTTTTGATCAAATGATAAACGAAATTTGTTTCCTTTTGGTTTTATATAGCTGAAAAAATGGTGAAGATCTGTTGCATTGGTGCTGGTTATGTTGGGGGTCCAACAATGGCGGTTATCGCATTGAAGTGCCCTTCAATTGAAGTTGCTGTGGTTGACATCTCAGTTTCTAGAATTACTGCCTGGAACAGTGATCAGCTTCCCATTTACGAGCCGGGTCTCGACAAGGTGGTGAAGCAGTGCAGAGGGAAGAACCTTTTCTTTAGCACTGACGTTGAAAAACATGTCTCAGAAGCGGATATCATCTTTGTTTCTGTCAATACACCCACCAAAACTCGAGGCCTTGGAGCAGGCAAAGCTGCGGATCTAACATATTGGGAAAGTGCAGCGCGGATGATTGCCGATGTGTCTAAATCCAACAAAATTGTTGTGGAGAAATCAACAGTTCCTGTCAAAACAGCTGAGGCAATTGAAAAAATCCTGACCCATAATAGCAAAGGTATCAAATATCAGATCCTGTCAAACCCTGAATTCCTTGCTGAAGGGACTGCAATTCAGGACCTTTTCAATCCTGATAGAGTTCTTATCGGTGGAAGGGAAACTCCTGATGGCCAAAAAGCTATCAAGGCTTTGAAAGATGTGTATGCTCATTGGGTTCCTGAAGATAGAATCATTGCGACCAATCTGTGGTCTGCTGAGCTATCAAAGTTAGCTGCAAATGCCTTCTTAGCACAAAGGATTTCTTCTGTCAATGCAATGTCAGCTCTTTGTGAAGCAACTGGAGCAGATGTTTCGCAGGTTTCTCATGCTGTTGGCAAAGACTCGAGAATTGGATCGAAATTCTTGAACGCCAGCGTCGGTTTTGGCGGATCTTGCTTTCAGAAGGACATACTCAACTTGGTTTACATTTGTGAGTGCAATGGCTTAGCTGAAGTTGCAAACTACTGGAAACAAGTCATCAAGGTTAATGATTACCAGAAGAACCGATTTGTCAACCGGGTTGTTTCCTCTATGTTCAATACAGTTTCAGGTAAAAAGATAGCTGTCTTTGGTTTTGCATTTAAGAAAGATACTGGCGACACGAGGGAGACACCAGCTATTGATGTGTGCAAAGGCTTATTGGGGGATAAGGCGCGATTGAGCATATATGATCCACAAGTGACTGAGGATCAGATTCAGAGGGATCTTTCGATGAACAAATTTGATTGGGATCATCCAGTTCATCTTCAACCAATGAGTCCAAGTGGTGTTAAGCAAGTGAATGTAGTTTGGGATGCTTATGAGGCTGCAAAGGATGCTCATGGGATTTGCATTCTTACCGAGTGGGATGAATTCAAGAATCTTGATTACAAGAGGATTTTTGACGACATGCAGAAACCTGCATTTGTGTTTGATGGAAGAAATGTTGTGAATGTTGAAAAATTAAGGGAAATTGGTTTCATTGTTTACTCGATTGGAAAACCATTGGATCCATGGCTCAAAGACATGCCTGCTGTGGTTTGAGACTTTGAGTTTCTTCTGCCATGGGAGCTTTGAGAGAATTGCAGTTTAATTTTTTAATATTTTCTCTTTCTTTTAGTTCTTTTTCCAATGTATTTCTTTCTTGTATTTTGCTAGTTATTATATTATTATGGTTAAGAATCATTCCATTATTTACCTCTATAATGATAAATAACTATAGGCATGTTTTATTGATTTATTATAAATTTCCTTTAAGCAAATGAGACTAATGAAATTGAAATGGGAATGTGAAACAAATGAATTTCATAGAGGGGTGATATTAGAAAAGGCAAGGTTTTAAGTTAATACTAACTTAACTTTAGTGTAATTATATTTTTAGTTTACTCTACCCTATTTTTTATTTTTAAAAGTCTCACATATTGATAATTATTTTTAAAAAATACGGTTTCTTTTTACAAGAAAATAATATAGTATATAAACCATTTTTATAAAATTATAAATTTTAAATTTCATGGTTGGAAGTTAAAAATATATAAATTAACTTTTGCCAATTTGATTTTTGACTATATTTCTATCTCAAATTTTGTAACATTAAGACTGTGTTGTCTTAAGTTTTATTACTACTCCTTTACAATTTAGTTTAAAGAAAATTTCCAAATTTGGCAGTAAACTTAAATAGAACATTTTTCATTTTAAAAAAATAAGAATAACTATAAAATTAACTTGATTTCACTATTAACTCAACTATAACAATTATTAAGAACATTAATTTTAAATCTATCAATTTCTTTTTTTATCTTATTCAATCCCACCTCCCCCTGCTCTTATTATGAGAATTCTTTTTCCCTTTTTGTGAAAGTGTTAGAAAGGATTTATACGAAGGTATTCAAGTTTAGTTTATAAAGATGATTTTGGATTTAAAGATTATCAGGTTAAAACAACAAAAATTTGTTATAGGAAAAGACTAAATAAACATATCAACCGAGTGAAAAATGTCGTTGGTTCAAATTCAATATCAAACTTTAGTTATTAGTTATTACCATGGAAATGTTTATTTGTAATGTATCTTAACTTTTAAAATTTTTTAAAATTAATGGAATATTTTAATTTCTGAGAAAAAACAATTCATTGATTCACTGAAAAATAATGTTTCTCCTTTTTTCTTTTTAAAATTTGAATATAAATTTCTGAAATTCAATCAGAATATCATAGTTGAAATCAAACAATACAAATATAAAAAATTGAATGAAAAATGAATTTTATGTAGAATTTATATACAAGTGAATTCTACTCTTCTATTGTTCCAAATAGGTTAATTCAAATTCATGCACTGGTTTATTAATGAATCTAAATTTCCTTTTGTTCTTGGGAAAATTTATTTTTTCTAGTCATAAATCTATGATTTTCTTTCTATTATGTTGTCATTATTTTTTAAGACAATAATTTTTTAGTTTATATTGTAGTATTTTTTTGTAAGCTTTATGCCATGATTTTAATAGTGTTATGAGTGTATTTTGTTTTACACAAAAGATACCCCAAATAAATAGTTAATATAATGGCTTACACGTAAGAATAGCCCTCATTCCAACAATCAAAATACTTATTGATTTGAATTGTTTTATTTTTTTTTTTAAAGGATTTTGGAATTGGTTTATTTATTTCCTTATAAAAGCTGCTATCATGTGTGCAAGTTCTTGAATTTTGATTGACTCGGAAACCAATAAAATGTCAATAAAATGTCAAGCTTTTTCCTTTAAAATGTCAGTTTGAGGACCAAAAAGAATTTATCACCTTCTTCTTTAAGCTTCTGCCATGGTAGGACCTATGTGAAATTTATCATTTCACAAACTAATTTCTCAATTTTGGTAAGCAAATCAACTAAACAAGATATCAAAATAAAACTATCACCGAGAATAATCATAATCTGGTCTTACCATTTGAAGTTTTCGGATCGTGCGATCGACTGAAGACTTATGACTCGACCCCCGGCTCAAACCTTTAACTCCAGCAATCGATTGAGATAAAGGAGGACACTAATGTGAACGTTGGACTCAAAAGAGTCCAACAGTGAGTTTAGTTTATCTAACCGACATCTCTTCCTTGTTATCATTAGAGGAAACAAAAAAAATCAGTCTTTCCTCTCTGTTCCATGACGTGCGTCATTCCCTTGGTCCTCGTTTTAGTGAAAAAAGCAATCACCTGCATCCTGCTATGCTAGTAACATAAGGAAGTAGATGACCGGAAATTATGAGATCGAGGAGAGAATGAGATATTAGTGAAGTTAGTAATATAGGGATTTGGTTTGACAAGATGAGGAAGAAGAGGCGAAATTCTCTTTTGTCCTCCAACCTTGTATAATATTTTAAAAAGTGGTAATTAACCAAAAACATACTGTTTTTAAAAAATACAAAGACATAATAGTTAGATATGGTAAAATGAGGGACAAAATAATATTTTTTCCCAATAATAATTTTACCCAATTTCGTTATAAGAAAGTAATTAAAAAGGGACCAAACATATTAAGTCTTTTATATATCTTCTCATAAAAACCAAAAGCCTACTCAGCAAACGTTTGGGTTTTGGTTGAAGGGAAAGGGGAACCAAAATCCCCAAAGGATTGTTTCCAAGTTCCAACAATAAACAAGAAACCGCTACTCTGGCATCTTGACCAGTTGATCCCCACCTAAAACCTCTCTTCATCTCTGCTTTGGCTCTAAAACTAAAGCCGAAGCTCAAAGTTTCAATATTTTGATTGATTGATTATAGTTTTGATCATAAGAAGAGTTAAACGAACATGGGTTGCTGCTCCAGCCAACATGCCGACTCTAAAGCCAGTAGAATTTCTCGCTGGCGATCAACCGGTATTGTTGCTCTGCGTGACGCCAAGTTGAAGGCAATTTCCATCTTTCCATTCTCTTTGTTTTATTTGTTTTTTTGGCATTTCTCCTTAATTTCGATTATAGGGTTTTCATAAGTTGGAAATTATTCATGGGTTTGCTCAATTGAATCGTGCTTTTGATCATTTGCTAATTTACAATTGACGATGATAGTGGTTTATACCCTTTTTAATGTTTTCTTTTGGACTTTGGGAGTATGTACCGTTTTATTTTGATTGTTTGGGTCATTATATCTCTCTTGATTGTGTTGGGATAGGGTATTAAAACTGTCTGTGCAGGATATGCTTACATATTCTGGTGGTAGTTCATTCAAGGTTGAAATGTTAATAGAGCTATAAGAGTATTTAGCTATAGAAATAATGCTTTTTTTGTTTTTTTTTTTTTTCTTTTTTGCTTAGAATGTTATGGACTATCTAAAAATGATGCTTGTTAATATGCTTAAATTAAGGTAGTTTCCAATCAGGGATATGGTCATATGAGGAGACATGGCATTTGAGTAATTCCATTCCCTGTCATTTTTGCTTGAGTAAATCATACTATTATAGCACATTAAATGTGCTGAATTAATAAATTTCGGTGTCAATATTTGGATGCTGATAGTTTAAATACAATATGCTGATGCGGCCTGCCAAAGCTCAGCCGTTTTCGTGGTTTCTCATGATCTGGCTCGTAAATGTAGTTTTAGTTTTTGTTGTTCTTTTTCTACTTTTTTTCTCTTTCAAATTTATTAATTTATCTCTTGTTCTTCCCATTAAACAGACTTTTCCTGATGAGGTACTTGATTTGGAAAAATCTGTGCGCACGCTTGATTTAACTCACAATAAATTAGGTAATGTTCATTCCCTGTTTTATGTGGAACATAAATTAGAATTCAAAAAATGACCTTTTCAGAACTTTGTCGGTTTGCGGAGATAGAGCCATGAGTTTCCTATTTAAAATATATTATTATTGACATGTGTATTATTTTGGAATTTATGGCTCTTCTTTTATTATATTTTTACTGCAGTTGATATTCCTATGGAGATTAGCAAATTGATTAACTTGCAGCGCCTGGTAAGTGTTATAAACTTTAAACTCTGATCATACAGTTTACACTTTTTTTCCTGAGCCAGAGAAGTTATTGTGAATGGTGAAATCATAGAATGTATATTAAATTTCAATTCTTCCGTTTATCATGAATTAATAGATGCAATCCGATCAGCTGTGAATCCATATGATCTCAGTCGAACAATTATTTCTCATCTATATTGATAATAAAAATAATATATTCATATATATGAGATGATCTAAAAGTATGTTGAAGCTGAATGTTGATTTTTATATCTGAAGCAAGTAAGACAAAGGCTTCATGAATGTTAATGCAGTTTGTTCTTTTCAGGTCTTAGCTGATAATATCATTGACAGGCTACCAATGAACTTGGGAAAACTGCAATCCTTGAAGGTTATGATACTTGACAGGAATCGAGTTTCTTCTTTACCAGATGAATGTAATGTTCTTATCTAAATAAGTAAGATAATTTTATTTATTTTATAACGTATTTCCTTTACCTCCATGCTCCCTTCATGGATTTATCTGTAAACTTCATGTAACTTTTGTCTCCTGCATAAGGCTGTTGACTAGGTCTGACAAATCTTCATGTCATATGTCTAGTGGGCCAGCTGGTGAGGCTTGAGAAATTGTCCATCTCAGGAAATATGTTGACATACTTGCCGGAGACTATTGGGAGCTTGCGCAATGTGAGTAAAAATTCAATGAATTTATTGTGGAGAGAAGCTTTTTTTTTTTTTTTTTTTTTAAAGAACTAACTCAACATGTACTCTACAAAAGAGAAGCAGGGGAAAAAAAAAATCTAAGCTAGAAAGATAGGGGTTTAGGGTGGTCGATTCCCAATTTAACATGCTTTACATGGGATGTTAAAATTTTTTCATTTGGAATTTTATGATGTTTTAAAAGTTCAGTGTATCTTATTATTTATTTTGAAATGCAGTTATCACTATTAAATGTGTCAAATAACAAGTTAAAGACTCTTCCAGAATCAATTGGGAGCTGCTTCTCTCTTGAGGAACTACAAGCAAATGGTATGTTCAAGTGGGGCTGTAATTGAGCTAAGTTTTGATCATATCAAATCGAGCTCAAAAATATATAAGCTTGATTTTGAAAATCAGAATCTAGCTTGGCTCGATAAGTTTAAATTTGCAGTGTTCAAGCTTGATAAATCAAAAGGACGTCAGTTTGTTAAATTTTTATTAATGTCAATATATTAAGTAGGTTTGCTGACAAGTTCAGTAATTGAGGCTGGTGAGCTCACTAGTCAAACTCTTGTTTATTTTTCGAGTTGATTACGGTCCAGTTTTTACCGAGCTAAGCCTTGAGTAGTTCGTGAATGGCCAGCTCCTTCACAGCCCTACGTTGAAGCATACCTCTTTTGATTTCAATGTTTTTATAATGGTTGTCCTCTCTAGTTTGGTAATTAATATGTCTGATTGAATCATAGTTGTATGCGATTTAGCTTGAAGAATTACTATATTCTGCATTGTTTTTTTCACTTATTTGTTTTCTTATTCTGTTTTTACTGCTTAATCTTTATGATCTTATCTAACTTCACAGATAATTTTATTGAAGATCTTCCTGCATCTGTGTGCAATCTTGTTCACCTGAAATCACTTTCCTTGAACAACAATAGTGTGAGCCAGGTATAGAATCTGACAAGCAGATCGTTCTTTGCTGACAATTAAGTATCTAATTCCCGTGGTTTTCTAGGCTGTTTGACAGCACAGTAATATGCTTAGGGCAAAGCATCATTTTCCAACGTGGATGATTTATAAAACAACAGAACTTGATTAAAAATTGTCACCTTATGAAATGTCCATACGGCGTATCTTTCATTCTTATTTGTTCTCAGAAAATTTGGAATGACAGATTTTATTAGTGTCACTACTTAGACCTTTTTATTTTTTTGGTTCTTAGATTCCATCAAATTTGTTGAAAGACTGCAAAGCACTCCAGAATATTTCCCTGCATGATAATCCAATTTCTATGGAGCAATTTCAGCAGGTAACTCACAGCTCTCTACTTCATTCTTTCTGTACTTTTTTGGTTCAATAAAACTGTATGCTAGATAAATTTCCTTAGATGGAAGGGTTTCAAGAGTTTGAAGCAAGAAGAAAGAAGAAGTACGACAAACAAATTGATTCAAATGTGATGATCAGTTCGAAAGGACTTGACGAGGGGGTTGATCTATGACGATACAATGCTGGATTGTCGACACTCTTTGCAAAAGTACGTATCCCACGCATACTAACAGTTGTGCTTTTTAGCAACTCGATTTTGATACACCTACAATATATGTTTTTGTTGATCTTGCATATTGATACGAGCACAAACTACTTTGATGCATTTGTTGCATTTTCACCATGTGGTTCTCCTTTTGTTGCTTTCATATTGTTTAGCAAATACAGAAACTGACATTCCAACTTCTCTGGAGCAGAGTGGATGTTGCACGAATGCCATGTTGAATGCAAGGAATCTGGGTTTAGATCTCAAGAGCTGTAAATTCTGTGGTGTTTCATCAGACCCATATTTTAATGTTTGTTTTTGGCACATATGGAATGGAATAAACTATGGTGTGAACTAATTGTCTCATTCTGATTGTAAATGTCAACTATAGATTTTTTTTTAGTGTCGTATAAATTGAAAGCTGCATCTAAAAATCTGGTAAATTCTCCATATAAATTCAATTTACAACTTGTATCTTTTGATTCGTTGGAGCAAATTTTTTTGCTTGCATTTTGCAACCATTAGGCAGTTAATATCATGATACGTCGGAGATTCCTGAGGTCATGCGAAGGTGTCTTTTTAGCACCTCAAAAAAAAAAAAAAATATATATATATATATATTAATGACCTTTGAGAGGAGTTGTATAAGTTAATTAAAAAAAGAAAAAGGATTATTTACACATGCAATAATTTTTGAGCAGTAGCAACGCGCTTTCTGGCGTTTGAAGACATGTTCTTGATCGGCAACGTGAAAACGCATAAAAGTTTATATTTTTGGAACTCCAAGAACACATACAGATTAAGTCATGGAATAGATTGGGATGTTATTTGAGTTATTGGTGAAAGTTGGGGATGCAAGCTATGTATTTGGAAGCTTGATTAAAAGCGGGCCAAATACACAACTTTGCATTATTTTCCTAGTAAAACCTCAAACATCTATTCCTTAAATATACATTGAGACTAAGAGACCTGAACGAGTGGTTTTCATGAAAGTTGTCAGAATAAATAGTCATAAACTCAACAGCATTAGATTCATGTAGCTGTAATGAATCCAAAAACATAAACAACACAAAATACACAAATCCTCTTAGATTTTTTGTCGAGAAACTGAATCGGAATAATTAATCTCTAGTCATACCAATATATACATAGAAATGAAGTTCATGAGGTGATTAATTGCTTGGTGTACCAAAACTGGGGTTAAAGAATCGAAAAACATGTCAGAAAAAATTGGTGCCCATGAAACCTAAAACCCTACCTAACGTTTCCTTCTTCCCCGGCCATTGATCGTGGACAATAATGGTGCCATCAGATTCATTGTGACAAGAGGGTACGAATGGTGGGCAAATCTCGTCAGTCTGAACTTCATTATACCGATGATCAAGGTAGCGGCAACGAGAAGAAGAAGTAGAGGTAAGGCTTGTTTGGGTCTCTCTCATGCTTCTTCTAGTGATTGAAACCATATTGGGTCTCTCTCATGCTTCTTCTAGTGATTGAAACCATACGTCTCATTGTCACCATAGCATGTATATTGTTATTGTAAAATTTGGATGGTTGATTTTTAGTTAGAATGTAGTTATAATTTAAGATTTTTTTTTTTAGGGATTTTGTATGGGTTCAACTAAAATGATTGTATTTTTGGATTCCAAGCAAGAATACACAATAACATTTTTTGAAAAAATGAAGTTTCAATGTTATTTGCACAACATTATTAGAGAGAATTACTATCAAATACTTGGGATTTTGCTAATTATACTCTCATATCCTTTTTTTTTTTTTTTCTTGTTTTGATTTTTGATTAAATATTTGATTTAATTGAAAATTAAAATTAAAAAAGTAATTGTATCCTTAAATCCATGAATGGCAAAGAGAGCTTCTTATTACGATGATGAACTGTATATATTTCTTCCAGACACCCAACACAAGTGAATTGTATGGTTAGTTTGAGAACATGGTAGAATCCTAGGTGCTCATTCAATCAATGTCTCAGTATTGTGGATGTATTATTATTTAACAAATGTTTCTTCCATGATTTTCTATTCATAATTTGTGCAGGGAACATTCTTAAATTGATGAGGAATTTTTTAGCAGAGCACAACTATTTAGAGGTTGAACTTGAAAGCATTTTTGTAGTTTTCGATAAATTAGCTTAAAGGAAAAGCTAATTCTTTTAATGATTAACTATTACAAACAAATAATAACTATCTAAACAGTTAAATGATATCTATTTAAAAATTTTGAAAAAAAACAATAAAAATGTAGTGCATTTCTTAAATGATAGTGGCTGTTTGACTAATCAAATTATCATTTGAATCATATATTGTATTGAGCAAGCTTGAAATCTAAGTTGAATTAGTATTGTTTGAAAGTGAGATATGATGATGCTAAGCAATATCTCAAAGAAAACAAGATATGGGGGAGTCAAAAAGATTATAATCCACTGAACACTTTTCCAGATTTGCAAGTGTGGGAAGGAATATGGTATTCTTCAGAGATGAATGTTCTTCTCATTCTCACTCCAACCATGCTTTTACTATTTTTTTTATTTTCCAACTTCTTCTTGTGCACTTTAAATACTCTAATCCCTTTACATTACTATCTAACCTTAACCCCCCTTTTTTTTTTTTTAATTTTCCAAAAAATTCTTCTCTATTTATATATAAAATTTGAAATTCAAGCCTCATTTGTAAGATTTTAATTTAATTAGCAGAAGTGAAGCATGTTTTTAGGTTTGATTATGTGGGTTGTTACCTTCTCTTTGACTATAACCCAAGCAAAGGCAACCTATCTAATTAGGTTAGAGTGTTCTTTGGTAAGAACCAATAGGGACTAAAGAGAGATGTTTAGTTGTACCATTTTTTTTTCAGGAAAAAAAAAAAAAGAAAAAAGAGTATCTTAGTGTTGCTTACTATATTGACCACCAATTTGGTTACCACACTTTTTGCCTTTAAAGCAATTAATTAATTTTCCTCAAATAATAATATTAATTGTTCCAAAAATCAACTACCAAAGATTATTATTGTATTGGTAAATGTGGAATCTAATAGCAAGGGAGTAGATCTTAACATTGACTTAAAAAGGGATGTTTGGAATCTAATTTTTTTTTTTTTAATTTAATTTAATTTTGCTAATTTTGCTCTGAAAGTATATGTATAGTGTGGTCTATCCTCAAAAGGAGTGGTGGCAAGGTATTTTTCTGTATTATATTCTCAATCTACATACTTAGCATCTCATTTTGCTTGCAACCACCATCTTCATGGAGCAAATTACTTTAATTTCTATGGATATTCAAACTTTAATTTCTTCAAGCAAACTAAGTTATTACTAAACTCATGTTTGTTAGATTGTCACTTTATATAACGTTTTTAATTATTCGAATTTAAGTTAATTATTCAGACGAGAATACAGTTGTTGTTAGCAGTCTATGAATGTACAGTTTGAAATATGAATTTTGTCGATACTCAATATTCTTATATATTTATTTATCATTGAATCATCAATTTTCTTGTTTGAGTGTTAATAATTCAATACTATAATGTTTAATTACTTGAACGTCTCTCAATATTAAAATTTTCAATTGTAACTATTGACTTCATTTTTCCTTCCATGAATCTGCAAGTTACCGGAAACCTAGATATTTCTATTTAGTCAATAAAGTGCTGCCTTCTCTTCACCTCTTCTTCTAAAGAAGAGGATGCATTAGAGATTAATTTATTTATGAGAAAATCGTATAAATATTATTACAATTGCTATAACTAGAGGTGGCCAGTTTGGAACCATCTATTTACAATTGTTTCAAATTGGAATCGAACCCTCTAAAAACCAACCTCATCAAACTGTGTTACTAAAGTTAAAGTTTAACCATATTTTGAAACCGTGAATCATTTAAACCATAAATGTTGCTGAAAAACCGTTTGAATAACAAATATTTTAACTGTGAACTGATTTTGAACCAAAGGGTTAACCACCAGAACCAATTTTAACCGTGTACTAGTCGAAATATACAAACTCTTTTCGAATCACAATGTCACATATTCAAGATTTAATATTTTTTAAATCATGAACCGGAGTGTGGCAGCCGAACCATGACCAACCCTAGCAACGAGTACACATAACTAGACAGTAACTATTTTTACCGTTACTCTATATAAAAGATATTTGTTCAATATATGCAAGCAATTTCATTGACTTAAACATGTTTATTATAATTAATTAATAATTCCAATTGTTTTTGTGAACTCAAAAGGTGACATGTGGTTCATGCTTGTGCATTTTCAACACCAAAATGGCTTCCAACACACTAACTAGACTGGGTTCGAATCTTTAGTTTTTTGTTTGATAAAAAAATTAGGTTTAGTGGGCAAGAAATCGTAATGTCAAATACAATGAGCTAGTAAATACTATAGACTTGCCTATCCTTTCCTTGTGTAATAAAATTAAAATTGAATATATAATGCAAGATTAGAAGGATAAGCAAATGGGTTTAGTAGAAAATTGACCTCCATAATTAACTAGTATTTAATGAATTAATTATAAGTGGAGTGGAAAGCAACTATACCCTGTCTTGCATGAACCAATCTTGGATTCTAACACCCACATGGGGTTTGGATAAGGAATATGCAACTTTGCTAATTGCAAATATATGCTAATGCAAGTCATTAGCATTACTAATTAGTAATTAGCTTAATTAGACCAACAAATAAACAAAACTTAATTAAGAGATGATAGTGCTGGTGTGCTAACTCCAAACTACCTCTACCATCCATATAAAGACTAGGTGAGAAATGGGTCCCTTTTATTAAACTAATATGTATAATATTTTTTATCATTTTCTAAAAATAAAATTATGTATCCATTTTAATTTTCATTTTCTACCTTTTTTTATGCAATATTTATTTGTTCATGTCTAATCTTTTTGAGTATTCCCTAAGCATTGCTGGTGTAAACTTGCTCATCAACACATGCAACATTATTACTCATATGAAGGAACACATGCACCTTTATGATTAGGGCATATATAAATAAATAATAATTAGGATTCATATAAATAAAAATAAAGGCAGCTCAGCAATTTAAGAAAATGGAATAAATCCCTCTTTATTGTTTTTATTTCTATTATTTTATAGTTTTGAGTCCCCTTTTGAGTTCAGAATATACTAAAGGAAATTTACACAAAACCATATTTATTGCATAATTATTTCTACACAACTATTGTTAGTTTTTGTTTTTTTTAAAGAAAAAAAAGTACTAGTAATTAAGAGTATTACTATTAATTTTTTTTTTAATCCCAGAATACTGAATTTTCTAGACACATATTTCATAAAATTAATCTAATTATCGCTTAATTGTTTGAAACTCAAAGCATGCTTTTCATAATTTAGAAGCTATAATGGCTACTTAAGCTATAAAAGAAAGAAAGCAGTTTGAGTAAAGAATTGGCTAACCGCCAACACCCAAAGCCAAGACTGATATATAAGCATAATGTGATTAAAGCTAAATATGCTTATAACTTATGCAATCTCTTTAATTTTATATATCCACATATAGTATACATATAAAGAATGCTAATTAAGAAATCTACCAACTTAATCAAGTCAACATTTTTATATTTTCACAACTTGAACCCAGATTTTTTTTTTTAATTTTTGATATGCAAAAATGTTTAAAATTAAAAAATTGACAAAATTTAAACTTATATAATGATTATATATAAATATGAATTAATTAATTTTTATTTAATTTTTTGTGGATACGTTTATTTGGCGGGCATAGTGAGAATGAAAATTTCAGCAAGAGTAAAGCATCGTGTATCACCTAAATCATCATATGTACCTATCTAACTAATTAGAATATTAAAATTTAAAAGATCTATGCAATGAAGCAAAAGAAAATGCTTAAAGTTGTACACTTGTAAAGGTAGCTTCCACATTGCAGTCAACATATAAATCCCTTGGGTGGTGATAAAGGAAAGAATTACTATAAAAGAATTCGAAATATTATATTTAATTGCATTTCAGTTAATTTAGTTTGAATTTAAATTCGGATTATACACGTACTTATTACTAGATTATATTTCAGTGTACACTGATCTGGCGGGTAAATTTGACGAAAGAGGGAGTATAAAGGGGAAAGTAGGGCATCTTATCTTAGGAGTTGATATAAATGAAATGAAATAGTAAGAGAGCAGGGTATGGCCTCTAATCTTTCCTTGTAAGGTGTCCATTTGTCTATTTTGAGCATCACTTTTCTATGGCTACCACTCTTCACTCTCAAGTCAAGTTTCTATTTTCTCCACATATATATATATACTCTAACTACTATTTTCATATAATATGGTCAATCAAGTATATATAAGTATATATATAATATATAAGTGGATGGATGCTTGTTTCTAACTTTTAGGTACATTATATCACAGTCTAGTTGTTGGATTGGACATCTCTTCTCTTCTCTTTTGCAATTCTAATTCTATATATATTCAACTATTTTTCATTTAATTAAATTAAAAGTCATCCAGTCAATGCTTTTGCCAACCTGCTCTATAAACTCCAACTGCTAAGCATTTCAGCCTGGCATGTCTCTACTCTCTTCCACAATATCTTTCTTGTGTGCAAATTACTATTTTCCCTAGTTTTTTGGATTTTCTTATATCTTTTTCTACAATTTTATTCTTTTATCAACACTTTATTTATGTAAAACGAATCAAGCATATAAAATAATTACTTTCAAATTCGTAAATAAATTGAGCTATATAAAATTTTAACGAATTTAGCGTTTACATAGATAAAATCTGCTTTCTTTAATTCGTTTTGAGCTTTCCTATATAACTCAGAGTATGTAAGATTATTAATTAATTTAATTTAAAAAGACCAAAGAAAATAAGGGTAATTTAAATTAAAATCATATAATGCTGCTAAACTAGCAGCATAAATATTAAAGTATTGGAAGGTTCAGTAACCTGCCTGCCTTAATGATTTTGGTCTTTATTAAAGTAGCAAAGTTATGATAATTTATAATCAGAAAATCCATTGTAAAACCAAGTTAATTATAAGGCTAGAATCTTAAAAAACAATATAATAATAAACATGAAGTTGTTAATCAATAATTAAACTTGGGTCTGCTAGCTCTAAAATGCAAACACATAGTACAAAGCCATACTCACTGGCTATCATGTAATGTGCATGCACATGTTAATTCTAAACAATATTATTAAATTAATTAATTAATTTTCTCCTTAATTAAATACAGCTAAACAATGCACTAAGGTGCCGGCAAGAAGGGCACAAAGCAAGGGATTTATGAAGAAAGAAAGAACATATATATGATTATTACTATTATTATTTTAAAGAGAATTTGATTACTTATTAATTATAAATTAGCATCCCTTAATAAGACACTTAAGCTACGGTTAGTGCAAGGAAATTAAAAGCAAGCCGGCTTTATGACTGACTCATATATTTCTTCTTCAAACAAAGGCTGGCCGGCAGCCCTAATTTCCCACTATTTTCTTACCTTATTATATAAGTTTCCCCCCACAAACACATATATTTGAATTTCTCCGATTTCCAGTCACTTAACTATGGGTACCAACTAATCTGAATTCGCCTACTGCAGATGCTCATTAAGGGGCAACCCTCCAACGCTAGAATTTGGACCCTGAAACTTTGCTTAAAAGATCTAGCATCTCAACCGGCTAGATTAACTTTTTTTTTTTTTTTAGTTGGAAAGGACATAAAAAGAAAAAGGAATTGCACAATTGTATAGTTTTGCATATAATTAAAATAAGTTACAATTTCAACATCCAAAAGTAACATTTTCACAATAGATGGTTGAGTCCAATTAATCTTCCTTGCAGAGAAACTATACATAATTATGTTCTTAATTATTGTTTTCTCACGGAAATTTTTTTTTTTTCCTTCAAATAAAATAAAAGGAATTTCTTAATTTCATATGGCCGTTTTTAGACGTTAAGTTAAGGGGTTAAAAGAAAGAAAAATTATATATATTGCATGAAATGTCAACAGGTTACTTAGCACCTAATTGGTCATATGAAAATTAAATAATTATAATTATAAAAAAATTAAATAATTATATATTGTGGTTTTCTAGACTACACGTATATATTTTTAATTGTGTGCTTGCTAGATTGAATTAGCAGGACCATCTTAGCTTTGCAAGCAAAGAAAAGTTAATTAATAAATTAAGTAATTAATTAGTCAGAAATATACTTGCACAAACTCTATGATGACGTGATAATCATAAAAATAACAAAATCATATTATTTTTAAATTTTAGACCTTTGTAAAATTTTTAGTGAATCTTTGATCAGTAAATTTATTTAATTACGAGATATATATATATTCCCAAAGTAGTCTCTTTAAGTTGATTATGGCCGACTTCATATATAGCACAACTAATCTGATCCAAAAACCTACATAGAAATCAATTTTTGGTGTTGCTACCTAACTATAATAGTTAGGAGAGTGCACCACTTGGTTATAAGATTACGATCAGAAATGTATGTATATTATGCTTCCATTTTACTATTATTGATTTTCAAATTGATTCGTTTTATATTTTTATTATTGATGTTTTTATTAATTTGAAAAATAAATTCTTATTTAATAAATGAATTAACTGAAAAAATTAATAAATTTCAATAACTAAATTTTATTGTTCATTATTTTCATTTCGTTTTGATTTTTCTAAAAAGAACTTAATAAATTTGGTAAAATTATTTTGTTTTGATTTTTCTAAAAAGAACTTAATAAATTTGGTACAATCATGAACACGTGCATTGGTGGATCTAATTTTCTTTTAGCGTACGTTGCACGCATTAATTCATTTTATATTCTCGTTATTGATGCTATAATTAATTTGGTTTATCACAAACTGAACTGACCAATCAATTAACTAAAATTTCAGTTCAGTTTGATTTATCGATTAAAATTTATTTATGCTATTAGCATTTGGATGATAAATCCAATATTACTTTAATAATTTGTCTAATAATCCACTCTCCACCATCATTAACCAATAATCTCATAACTTGACTTATATCTTTAGATTCGTCAAGTTTTCCCAATGAGCTACATAATCCATTATATGCACAGTTTTTTCAGTTTTACCAGAAAAAAAAAACGTTGTTGCTATAAGTCTTGAACACAATAAATTAATGTTATAACCTTAGATCGGTGATGAGACAACTTTATCCCTATATACGTCATTCATTAAACAAATCACACCATTTTTTTTTATTCATATTATTACACGTCATACAATATTTACTATAATTTACATAAGTGGTCACATGCTGTACTTATAACATATAACATATATATCTATAAACGAAATACTTCCCAATATTATAGTTATACAATATTTAACATAAACATATTAGAAACATCTTTACATGTAGATGCAACAAAGAGGAAGAAAGGTCCTATATTCAGCTGACCGACTTGTGCAAAATGAGTGTGAAGTGTCATACTTCATGTTGTGACCTAACTCTGTCTGTTGCAACAAGAACCTGAAACATAAATTGCAATTTAGTTGAGTCATATGCTCAACAAATATAAACTATTATAAATTAAATCTGCAATATCAACAACTTCATAGCTATAATCAATAACATCAATATGCAAGTGTTTATGCCATGTGATTCCATTTAATTTGGTTGTGACCAATCAAGCTAAGTACTGCCGTGAGAATTTCATATATCATATATCATATGGCTGACCAGTATCAAGTTCTTGTATGACCTGGAGATTCATTTGTGAAATCATATATTGACCCGTAGGTTCTGCCTGTAAAATCTTATAACGACCCGTGAGTCCTGCTTGTAATATTTTACAAATACAAGGTCAAAATGACTACAACTCCTTTATTAAGTCATATATGAATACTTTGTATGACATTTATATAATCATATGTATTATCATCTCAATTTCAATATAATTAATTGACCGGCTTCAGCACCAATCCAATAAATAATCAACAAACATCAATTTCAATATATTCAATTGATCGGGTTTCTGTACTGATCTAGTAAACAATCAATATCTCAATCACTAATAACAAATCACTTCAATTATCATTTCTAAAGTTTATACTTACCTCAAAGTCAATACCGAAATCAAACCTCGGGTGCTTTCCTCACTCTATCCTATATTCGATGATCCTATATAATTCAATATAAATCTTTTAATTTCTTCACATATATTGCATATGAAATGAAATGCATGGCTAAATATTTATTCTCTTTTATCATATTAATAATATTTCTAAAATATTTTTATTTCGTTTGAATTTCAACTTCCGACATATGTTTACTATATTTAAAATATTTAATAATGCTATTGTGTTTAATATTAAACTCAATTTATCATATATTAATTGTATTTAACAATATTTATCATAATTTAGTTTAATTAATTCACAAATTAGTCTAATTTATAAAATAAATTCTAAACTAAACCCAAAAGGACTCAATTACATAAGTTTTAAAGTTTACAGGGGTTCAATTGAAGTCCAGTAGTGAATTCGGAGATCAATTTGCAATATTTAAAATTTAATTAGGCGGAGGGACCTAATTGAAAATATTTAAAAGTTCTAAAGGACCTAATTGCATGCACTCCAAAACTTTAGGGACCAAAATATAATTTGCAGAAATTATAATCCAAGAGATTTTAAATTGAAAAGAATTCAAAGTTTTCGGAGGGAATTAATTGCATAAACTTAAAACTTTAAGAGCCAATTTGTAATTTTATAAAATTCAGGTACCTAGAGGGAAAAATACCTCAAAACGTAGGCTCAACTGCCATTTTGAGTCGTCTTCTTCACGTTTCCTTGCAACCAGGGTTACTGTTCACGTGAAAAGTAACCTTGATTGTTCTAGCTGTTTTCCTCCATTTTCCGACGTCCTCTTGACTCTGGCAGTTCACCCAGCTTTGTCAAACCCTTCCCCGACAGCTTTGTCAATACTAATATATATATATATATATATATATATATATATATATATATATATATATATATATATA
>CANUEY010008545.1:0-39100 GCA_948099555.1 Croton setiger | reverse complement strand
AAAGAATATATATAAATTATAGTAGATAAGGTATAGCATGACATATGCATGGTGAACGCCATTGCATCCCATATAGAGACATCATATGTTAAAAGTGCTCATATATCTATGTTGCTCATATAGTAGATCTCTGTGAAGAGTCATAGTACAGGCATGCTTTTATGATACATGATGAATGTTTTGACACATGTATAGCATGTCATGTTTAAGCATCCCTAAGGCATAAAAAATGACATGATTAACCCTAGATAAAGTTAAAGAGAAGAAATGTCATATGCCATACATGCATGATTTGAGTGACATGATTATGTATGTCATTATAGTTTGATATATGCTTAATAGAGGGGCTATAAATTACACATGTATGATGCGAATGACATGTTCATGTATGTGTTATATATAATAAAGACATTAACAGATTTAAGAAGAGAATGCAACATGTTATATGTGTTTAAAAAAAAAAGGCATGTTTTATGACGTAAGAGTATAAGGAGAGGTTGTCACATTAAAAGTTATTGTTTATTAATTTCAGTTCAGTTTGATTCTCAATTTCTGCTTGGAGTCTTGGAAATTATGCGCTATCCTAGTTTGAACCATAGTTCCTCTAACAATAAATAAGTGTCTATATTGAACCAAAAATTCCTTATGTAAATTGAATATTCAAGATACCTATAACAATCAACATCAAGATATGAATGAGCCGACTAGATATTTTTAGTTTTATAACCACAAAGAAATATTTTTGGATTTTTAAATTTTTTATCATCATCTTTATAGAATCCTGTTAAATCATAGAATTAAAAAATTTCTATTATACATCAAACCCACATATCACAAAATAAAAAGTATTAAAACAAATAGTTTGAACTACAGATTCAACACGATTTACATTTTTATTGAACTTGAATTGATCCCCTATTGGGCTGTTACGATTCTGTTCAATGGAGGTTCGGACCATGACACTTCAGTTCACAGTTTCTGATATGTCGGTTGCTACGGGTCATAGGGTTCAACCGCACCAGCGCTCGGGACCCATAGGCAAACTGCTCTTCCATATGTGCAATTGCAAGTCGGGTAACAAACAAGATCCCAGACTAGGCCCCACCTCCCACCTACTTACTAACGCGAATCTTGAGACATGGTGCTTGTGATTCTGAAGGCCCAACGCCGAAACCCTAGAAAAATTAGTTTACATTTGAAAAGAAAATAAATAAAAAACAAAAACCACGGAATCTTTTTTAAAAAACCGGTCAGAGAATCAACGGTCACGATTGACAATCCACTTATAAAGACATCCTATTCAGCAGCCTCTCCATTGTGCTGTTTGTTTCTCGTGCTCTCTTCCGTTACCCTCAGGCTCTCCGCCCGTTTAAGGCTGAGCCACCGCGGAAAGAGTGTCAGAACGGCCGATTCTTTCTGCCACCCAAACAGCCATGTGTGGAATACTCGCAGTCTTTGGTTGCATAGACAACTCTCAAGCCAAACGTTCCCGTATTATCGAATTGTCTCGAAGGTAACTTCATTTCTCGATTTTGCCACTCGTTTTTCTTCATTTCTGGTTCTTTTGAGCTTTTACAAATTTTTCTTTATGTTCTGATACTTTACTTTTAATCACTTTCTGTATGGTCTCTTTCATTGTCTGTTTCTGCTGCATATATTTCTTTGTTTTGGATCATCCAAACGTTTAATTGTAAATTTGAAGAACTTAAGTAGCTTCATTTCAGAGCAAATTCATCTAATCGAAGTGTTCCCTTTGTTTTTTTGACTTTGGAACTGCAGGTTGAGACATAGAGGTCCTGATTGGAGCGGCTTGCATTGTCATGAAGATTGTTATCTTGCTCATCAACGGTTGGCTATTGTTGATCCTGCTTCAGGGGATCAGCCACTTTACAATGAAGACAAGTCTGTTATTGTCACGGTATTTTCTCTTGTCATCATAATCATCATCATTACCATCGCAGTTTATTATTATGGACACAGAGAATAAAGGTGATAAGTACGGTAATAGAATTTCATATATTTTATATTTTGAGTTATGATTAATGCTGTTATTTTGATTCTATGGAGACATAAGCCTGTTGGATGTGATCTTTAGTTTTAGACAGAGGTCTTATAGAAAATGGATGTTTTAGATGTAGGAAATAGTAATTCCTAAAAGGTTACATGCAATCGGATGCTACTATTACATTTCTTTTTGAACTTCGGTGCTAAATCTTTTGGAAACTCCTACACCCATATATTGATGTTAGTTGGCAAGTGCAATATAATGCAAATGTTGGGTGTAGTTGCTAAATAGCTGTTTACTCGGAAATAAATAAAATTGATTTTTCACTTCTATGAGCTTTAGATTTTCCACAAGATAAATTATCCTATGCCAACAGGAAACAAATTACTTATCCAAATACAATAATTAAATTAAGTCTTCTCTTTGACTCTTCTTCTGCATCATCATGTTTCAAATATCAGCTGAAGTCCCTTAATCTCCTTGAAGCAGAAGTGCTTATTAGGCAGAAATCATTTTGCCCAAGAACTTTAATGATTTAGAAGTACTCAAATAGACATCATAAACTGAATGATACAACTATACGGACATTATCTCAAGTTTTATTTTAAAAGCTGCGTGTTTCAGGTCAATGGAGAGATATATAACCATAAGCAATTGCGACAAAAGCTAAAGTCTCATCAGTTCCGAACTGGCAGTGACTGTGAAGTGATTGCCCATCTTGTAAGAGCCTGAATATTTACAGAGATTACTTTGTATATTTTCATTATTTTAGTCCACCATCTTCATGTTTCAATCATTTTTAGATTTGATCCTTTTATGTTGTTTTCCATATTCTAATTGAGTTACTTTAATGTAAAGAGAAAGGATATAAATGCTATTATAATTCATTTATTCATTTGTGTTTGAACTTTTAAGGATCGTGTAGATATTGGATTGTATTATCTCCACTTTTCTTTTTTATTACTTTTTCTATCTTTAGTTTTTCTTTAACTATATCACTTATCTTTCTCAGTATGAAGAATATGGAGAAAATTTTGTAGACATGTTGGATGGAATGTTCTCCTTTGTCCTTCTTGACACCCGTGACAAAAGTTTCATTGCAGCTCGGGATGCCATTGGCATTACCCCACTTTATATGGGTTGGGGTCTTGATGGTATCTATGGTTCTCTTCTTATATGTGCTTCTAATTTTCTTTGGTTGGTAAATTTTCTTATACATACACTTAGTAACCATTAACCAAACACATTGGAAGAATACCGTTGCTATTTTAGTGTGTTATCGATTAAGAGTGCAATGAAAGTCATGGCTTTATGTGTGCTGTATAAGTTGCACCTTGGTGGTTTAAATGAAAAAAAAAAAGACAGTTTTTTATTTTGATAATCTTTATCCTAATCAGTGTTACGAGAAATAAAAACAGATGCTAAATGATTTTAGCCTGCTGATTGTGCAATTAATTGTCCACATAGTTGTGGTAATAGTTTGGTGGTGTTCTTTTTTTTTTTTTCTCTTTAAGTTTTTTGAATTGTAATGTTCCTTATGGCACATGAACTCTCTTCTGGTGCTTATGCTCTTTGTTTGCATACGCAATAGTCACGCTTTGCTAGTAATTACAGGGTATTTAAGTACTTGAACATAATTTTGTCAATGTTGCTAAAGGTTGGAGATTTTTGCTCTCTCCCTTCCATTTCAATGAGTTAAAATAATTGTTCAGAGATTTGTTGCTTTAATAATTGAAGTATGGAAGACACAGGCAGTGTATATCTTTATGTACAAACATTGCAATAGTTCAGTTAGTCGGGAATTTCTGGATTTGTACTTAAAGAAAAAAGATCATGGGTTGTATTCTAGGATTAGGATATTTTTTCACATGGACTAAAAAAGATCTGGTTTTAACTTCTGGAGACTGCCAAATTTTAAGTGATGTTTTTGTTTGGAGAGGTCTAATTAGGGGAGAACATCTTGATAGATTTGTGGGTTTCTCTATATTTCTGTACTAATTTGATTATTTTTACTTTTCAGGATCAGTATGGTTTGCTTCAGAAATGAAAGCATTGAGTGATGATTGTGAACGTTTCACATCTTTCCCACCTGGTCATATATATTCAAGCAAAGAAGGTCTGTATATGTTGACTACATTGAATTTGTATTTTGTCAGATTAAGGATGGTCGTACATGGCCTATTATAACTTGCACTTTGCTGTTAAGTCTATTGAATGCTGTTTTCCACATAAAAATTTGGATTTTGGTTAATACTCCCTTGTATTATTTTTAATCATTTCTAATTTATTTTTTTGTTAATTTTTTGCATTTTTATGACTGTTTTTAGTGCTACTATATGATAAATGCATCAGAAGAATGTTTCATGAAAAGAAAATATTGCAAAGACAGAATCATTAAGAAAGAATGTTTAATTTAAATCCTTCCATGTTTCAATTGCAGAAGTTGAAAAGAGAAATGGTTAGAAGGAATTCTGCATGTTCCTCCCATATTGGGCTAATAGTCTTTATGAGAATTGAGAATTTTTTTTTTTTTTTTGTTGGGGTGGGGTGTTGGGTTTCCTTCCTCAGAATAATGCATTCCTTAGTTTTTATTATCCTGTTGGCCCAAAGTTTTTGAACTTTAATGCGATCTTATTTTATACTCTCCTTGCAGGAGGCCTTAGAAGGTGGTATAACCCACCATGGTATTCAGAACAAATACCTTCAACTCCATATGATCCCCTTATTTTACGGGAGGCCTTTGAGAAGGTAATTTTGCCATGTTCTTCTTTTAATTTGCTTAAACCCCTCTCCCTCTCTTTCTCTCTCTCTCTCTCTCTTGCAAAGTGGCTATGCTGTTCTAAAAATGCAACATATTTCTTATGTCTCTATTGGCACTTTGTTTTTCGACTGGTGAATTTTACTGTACAGATACTTGGGAGCTTCTGTTTTTTCGCTTAGAACAGGTACTTGGTTTGTAGAATGGGATGCTTGCAGTAATTTCTAATTTTCATGTATTTTGATATAACCAAAAAAGGGAAGGACGTCAATAGTTTTGTCAGTCGTTTTTCTTGTTTCACAGAATACAGTCTTTATAATGCATGCATATTCACTTAGAATATACTAGCTTGATTCTTATATATATAAGTCTGTTCATAATACTATAAAGTTTATCGTTCCATGATGAGAAGAATAAATTTTCACCCATGTAGGAAGTAATATGTTTGATATTGTTGTCAACCTTTCAAATGTCTGTGGAAAAACATTACTTAATGTCCTAAGAAGTAAGCAAAAACAATTGCTCACTGAGTTATAACTAAATAATCAATAGAAGTATCTATTTATTTACATTTTGCCTTAAGTATAATTATGCTAGATAAATTAAATTCCAAATTCATTCATCAATAGAGATTTCCAATTTAATATGTCCTGGTATTGTCTATGCAATTGAAGGAATTTACTTCTTGTAAGCTTTAATGGCGCACATAAATAAACTTATTACCAATGAAAAGACCTGATAAAATGTCTATTTGTTGGCGATGTATTTAACACTGGATAAGCTTTGTTAGAGGTTTTTTGTTCTTCATAACTTCAACTTCTTATTGTCTTAAAATTGGCTAGCTTGTAGATCATGCTTTTGGGCAGATACTATTCTTTCTCCAATGCCTCAGCTAGATTTTGGTTATTCTACCAGTGACTGATGAGCTGTTATGGTCTAGATTCTTTTAACTAAAGAGTTTGAAATGTCTGTTTACTTTAAGGATAAATGAATTTCTTTCTCTCATTTTTGGTCAAGTAGAATGTTCAATGATTTTGTCTTGCATATGACAGATTATGTAATACCTCAATATTTCTTGTTCCTGGGATTTTCATGCAGGCTGTTATCAAAAGACTTATGACGGATGTACCATTCGGAGTGCTTCTGTCTGGAGGATTGGACTCATCACTTGTTGCTGCTGTGACATGTCGTCATTTGTCTGAATCAGAAGCTGCTCGCCAGTGGGGATCACAATTACATACCTTTTGCATTGGTTTGAAGGTCTTAACAATAACTTGAAAGTTACCTAGCTTTCTGTTGAATTTCTTTCAATTATTTAGCTTAGGTTGTTTGCCCACTAGAAATGCTTTTATATATCCTAGGATGTTAGATATTGCTAAGAAATTCAGTAGGTTATGCTGCATGCCTGTTTGTCTGTCTGTCTGTCACTGCTGTCTCTATGTAACATTAAGAAGAAGCATATTCAAATCGAGTTTGACTATATAGCTATTGGCTAAGAGTAGCATATCATTTATGCACATAAGTTTTCCCATGATCTTAAATGGTTAACTTTATAACATGATAACATTGATAAGGACATGCAGAATTGGTACTTGACCTTTACAAGTTGCCAATCTGTAAGATGGAGAGGAATTTAGTAGATTTCACTTTTAATGAATTATAGTGTCTTGACAATTTTTAGTATTCACACGTGGGGGGAAAAGAGTTGCTAGAATTTAGAGGTTTGGTGATATGAGCGTGTCTTGCCAGTTGCATGAGGGTATTGAGACATAGGTTTGCTACAATATTTAAGTTATTATGGTACGTATTTCCCCATTATGTGTCTTCTATTCTATATATTTTCCCAATTCATTCATTCTTTAGCATTTCTGCCATTCAGGGGTCGCCTGATCTAAAAGCTGCTAAGGAAGTAGCAGACTATCTGCAAACTCGTCACCATGAATTTCACTTTACTGTTCAGGTACATGCTGCCCTCTTTAAATAAAGCAAGAGAAACAACCCTTTGGCATGAATTTCTACTAATTTTTGGGTTTGCCCTATCAGGAAGGGATTGATGCTCTTGAGGAAGTCATTTATCACATTGAAACATATGATGTGACAACTATTAGAGCCAGCACTCCAATGTTTCTGATGTCACGAAAAATCAAATCCTTGGGAGTTAAAATGGTTATTTCTGGGGAAGGGTCAGATGAAATCTTTGGAGGTTACTTGTACTTTCACAAGGCACCAAACAAGGAAGAGTTTCACCAAGAGACATGCCGAAAGGTTTTTCCTTTTTTTTTTTAAAAAAAAAATTTCAAAACTATTTATACCCCTCTTTTTGCTTCAATAAATTATGTTACTACTTCCTGAAGTTCTATTTTTAATGTAATGATCGAATATTTGGTAATTACAGATCAAAGCTTTACATCTTTATGACTGCCTGAGGGCCAATAAGTCAACTTCAGCATGGGGCCTTGAGGCTCGTGTACCATTTTTAGACAAAGAGTTTATCAATATTGCAATGAGCATAGACCCTGAGTGGAAAATGGTTCGTTAAATTGGAACTTCCCAATGTTGTCTGATACACTATTATATTTATTTGCATATAAATCAAACTTATGTTGTTGCCTTTTTGTTTTATATGGATTTTTATTGGCATATTGTTTAGTCATAACTACTTGTTGATTAGGGTTATGAATATTTCTTAATAGGCATTTTATATCCTATTTTTTCTTGCAGATCAGACGTGATCTTGGAAGGATAGAGAAGTGGGTCTTGCGCAATGCATTCGATGATGAGAAAAACCCATATCTTCCCAAGGTTAATTCCTGCCTCTGCTGCATTTTCTTCCCACCTATGGAACTTTGTACAATTCACTGGTTCATTTTTTAAAACCTTGATTTTACTTGGTTTCAGCACATACTGTACAGGCAGAAGGAACAGTTCAGTGATGGAGTTGGGTATAGCTGGATTGATGGTTTGAGGGATCATGCAAATAATCATGTACAACTGGAGTTTGTTTTCTTTTTGGATCCTCTATCATACACACACACACACATATTTCCCACAAAGAAAAAATATTCGTACTTTTATATCTTTAATATTTATATACTGCTATATTTTATTTCAGCCTCATGTGAGCAATTACTTACTAAATCAAATGGACAGGTCACAGATGCAATGTTGATGAATGCAAGCTTTATATACCCAGAAAATACTCCTACCACAAAAGAGGCATATTACTATAGAACCATCTTTGAGAAATTCTTCCCTAAGGTGTGTAATAACATTACTTTCTATAGCTTGCAAGCTTTTTATTTCTTAAAATCTAATGGACCACGCATTTACCCTATTTCTGCAAGCTGTATTTCTATATTCTTCAATTTTGAAGATGTCAATTTCCATTTCTGTGCAGAATGCTGCAAGGTCAACAGTTCCTGGAGGTCCAAGTGTTGCATGCAGTACTGCTAAGGCAGTGGAATGGGATGCGGCATGGTCAAAAAATCTTGACCCTTCTGGCCGTGCTGCTCTTGGTGTTCATGATGCCGCATATGAGGAATCAGAGGACACCAAAACTGCCAATCCGATTAATGGCTCCCCTCAGTTCTTAAAATAAGTGTTTGTCGGGAACACTGCTACAGTTGTGTAATAGAGGACTCTTCAACCAACGGATCTAGTTAGCACAAGGTCGTGAGAGAAGTTACTAATTTTAGAGGTAACATTTAATCACATTGCTTTTTGAATCAAATGACTTCTGTATGTTAGAGTGGTCTTGTTTTTAATATATTCATTTTAATTTGCGACAGATATTCACAAACAGTTGTTGAAGAGGTGGTTGGCCATACTCGAATCAAAAGCCTGGCTTTTCTTTTCCGTCTTGTTTGTGCATCCTTTGTTTTTTAGGGTATGTGTAGACTTTAGAGTTTCTTTTCTGTTTTTAGAATCAGGTTTGGTAATGCTTGACTTAAGGATTAATAAATTATTCAATGTCATGACCTTTCCTTCTTCCTCTACAAACTGCTTGGTTAGATTTTTCTGCTCAGCAAACGATCATCCTCGAAAAAGTTTATTAATATAATGTAAGGATAAAGGACTGCTTAAACAACTCTGGAAATATTTCAAAAAAATAAAAATTTTGAAAAATTTAATAACATAAGGTACATATGAAGGGCATGTTGTGAAAAAACGAACTATTTGAAACGCTACATTTTCAAATGGTAAAAATGATAGTAATAACTATTGGTTTCGGGATGACTTAGATTAAATTTTTTGGGAGCTTAAATACAATTTAACACTTAAAACTTTACGAGTTTTTCCGAATGCAACATCTTTGCATGTGCACAAATACACATTTCAAGTATTGATTCCTTCAATAAACTAACACTCAATCTCCCAAATTAATGTGTGAAACACTCAATCTCCCAAATTAATGTGTGAAATACACGCATCATTTGGGGTTTCAAACTGTAATTTTAAGGCATTTTCGTATCTTCTTAAAAAATGAACGACCAAATGGAAATTTTTTCATCTTTCTTATTTGAAACAAAATTTTTCTTAGTCATTGCTCATCCTTTCGAACAGTTTGTTTTATTCAAACTGTCACCGCTGCTAGGGAACTCCGACAGAAGAATAGAGCTCAACAAACCATAGATCTCCTTTTGACGAATTCATCGGTACCTGAAACGACCTCAATCCATGGAGCTCCGAAGATAAAATCGCGAGAGAAATCTCTCTCTCCTCCATCACGAAGTAGCTCAATGGTGAGTTTATTCAAACTGCTGCCATTAGTATGGAGCTCTGAAAGACGAATGAAGACTACCAAATGAAAGAGCTCCTTCCCAAGAGTTCATTGTTATTTGAAATGGCCCAATTATGTGGAGATTTGAAGAGAAATCGAGAGAGATAGCAACAATGAGGGTTTTGTTTTCAAAAAAAAGTCTCTGTCAATTATCATTGCTACAGTGGCTTGTTGGAAACTTTAAGAGTACAAATTGATAGGTCTCCTCGCAAGGATTTTGTTGCACCTCACCATGTCATTATTCATCATTGAAAACATGAGGAACGGATAAGTTGAAGGGTGCGAAGATGGAAAAATTTTATTTCAAATGAAAAACATGGAAAAATTTTCATTTGGTCCTTCATTTTCAGAGAAGATAAAAAATGCCTTAAAATTACGATTTGAGCCCCAAATGATACGTGTATTTCATGCATTCATTTAGGGGAGATCGAGTGTTTATTTGTTGAAGAAATCAATACTTGGAGTGTGTATTTATGCACACACAAAGTTGGAGGTTCCATTTGAAAAAACTCATAAAGTTCAAGTGTTAAATTGTGTTTTAGGCCATTTTCTGCACTATCATTATGTTGCATTTAAAAGGCACTATCAAACCATCAAAAAGCAAAAAATAATCAAAATGAAATCTCAGATTGTTTTTTCCTCATTTACCTTACCTATTTCAAAATCAATCATCTGGCAACCAATCTTGGAAAATACTAGTATCAATAATAAGATATCATTTAGAATAGTCGAAAGATGGTGTTGGATTTCTAGCCAATGTTTAGACTAATAAAAAGGTATTATTGAGGTGACGGTTCTCCTCCTCTTCCTACTTCTTTCCTCCACTGTCATTATTACAAACGTTAGTTGGAAAATCAAAGACTACCGTTCGACTCCTCTTGACTATACCTTCTTATTGGTACTAGTATTTTTTATGATTAATGGCTGAAGGATTGAGTTTGAAACAGGTATGGATAAATGGGTCAAAATGACTTGAGATTTCATTTTTATTTTTTTAAGCTTCACAGTGGTTGGACAACAGTTTTGAAGGTATATTTGGAATCATTGCTGCGAGAGTTTTCATTTGCTATACTCACTTGCATGTTTTATCACCAAATTTAAAAGTTCAATTTTGAGGTTGGAAAAATACCAACAAGTAGTATCATTGATGGAGCTTGAGGAAAAAGAAGGTGAGGGTCCATTCAGGTAAATTTCTAAGGATCAATTAGAAAAAACCATGAGGATGACATGGCAGAGGGCATCAATCATTTCTTTTGGATAGTTCAGGGGCACAATAGGACAATCACAAACAATGGGGTGCCAACAGGAAAAACTTGCTAATGAGAGAGGCATGTGATATGAACCAGCTTGCACCACCATGTGAAGCTCTAGAGGACAAGGATACATTGGTGCTATCGAATGATCGAGTGATGAGGAACAGAGCTAAGAAATTTGGAACAATGCTTGAAATGCATATTTTAGAGCAAGTGAACTATGAGCTAACTATTCAAGCGTTAGAAAATTATGTAATAGAGCTTGAAGGCATGCCTAAACTGGTAACTTTGCCTAGTATAAGTTTTGAGGAGTTAGAAAAAAAGGTTGAAATTGGGGAGAACATGGCCTACAGCACGGTTGTGCCACCGGACATACAACATCAGAAATAATCCAGATCTGAACACGGGCAACACCACAGTTGTGTTCAATTTTAATCCTCTGGCCGTATAATTTCAAAAAATTCCAGACTTGAACATAGAAAACCCCCACAACTGTGTTCAATCCTCGACATGGGCGTGTTCGTATGTAAGTGTTCAAATGACAAAAATTGGGTTTTGTTCGGCACGCTCACCATACGGCCATGTCCGTAGGCATGTTCAATTAATTAGTTTGAGTTTTGTTTCCAAGATTGTGTTTTTCCTTCTAGGATTTGGATTTGACTCTTTAAACATATAAATAGGTCTTTTATGGTTCTAGACGTCAGTTTTTATTCATTCATTAATTGAAATTCTCCAATATTTACTTTTGCAACTATTCTTGCTATTGAAATAAGTGAGGATTCACTTTACCTTGATTGCATCATGAATTGGAATTACTTATCAACTATGTTGTGGCGTTCTTCTAATTCAAACCTACAAAATCTTTCAATCATAGGTGTTTAAGCTTTGTTAATTTTTGGGTGCCTTAAAAAATGATTTAGTTTGTCTTTGGTTTTTTGTTGTCATCTTGTGCAATGAAGTTTGTGGCTCATTGTCTTAAAGTTCCTTGTCAGTTGGTTATAGAGTCAATTACAAGTAAATTTTTTATCTATCTGTATTAATCTAGAATAATTTCTTTTATAGTTATCATTAAGGTTCCAACTCCCGTATTAGCATGGATATGTATTTGGCCATTAATTTTGTATCAATTCCGTAAAAGAGTAAAACAAACTTACCTAAATACTCTTATATTAGTTACTTCCTCCATTCCATTTAGATAGGGAAAACTAACATTTGCATAAGAATTAAATAATTGGTTTAACTGAAATTTTTTCCATTAAAGGTCCTACGTTACCCTTTTAAAATAATAATTACACAATTTTGAAAATAGAAATTGTGCCAAAGTGGATATTGATAAAGTTTTAGGACATCAATTATTGATAAACTAATTTTAAAATGCAATAGAGAAAATTATTTCCGCCAAAATGAAGTTCATGATAGCCAAAATAATTTAATTTTTCATTCATATGAAATTTTATTAAATTTCTAAAATTTTTCCCTATGTAATAATAGACGGCATAAAAAAGAAAATTTGGCCACGCGTATAAAAAAAACAAATTTTGGAGCTAAAATTTTTGAGCTAATATTATAGCTCTCCTAAATACCAATATGATTAATGTTTATAAATAGCTAAACATATTGAGAACACATACGAAATTCTTCAAATATATAAAAATAGAAAATAAATTGAGGTGTATTTATATGAGTTCTTCAAATTTAGAGGATGAAACGAGTATTCCTCATAATCTACCCACATATATGCAATATATGCCTCCAATGGTTTTATCACCAGATTTAAACCTTAAGGTGATGGTTGAAGAATATTATGAAAATGGAAATAATCCAAATATGATCAAGTATTTAGATGAAATTGTCACATTATATACCAAATTTAAACATTGAAGCTCTAATTGAAGATGGTAGCATTGGTGGAGGAGGTTTTTCACAAACTCAAAATGATATTCTATCAAACAATCCAAAGGGAAACAAGAAGAAAAATATTTCTTCTTTTGTTTGGTTAGGTGTAAGCTCAATGCTATTGGTAGAAATGACTAATGGGAAATTGAAAGCGGGCACAATTAAAAAGTTGCTACACAGTTTAATATATGAATTCAAGTATCTGTAAAATATGGAAGGATGCTAGAATGGATCCCATGAGAAGTTTTGAGGGAACTTATGAGGCATAGATTCATTCCTTCACACTATTATAAGGATCTCTATAACAAATTGGTGAGGTTAGTGCAAGCTGGCAAGAATATGGAAGAATACCACAATAAGATGGAGATGATCATAATAAGAGCTTGAATTGAGGAGGACAAGCATAGATTGATGTCCAAGTTCCTTCGAGGATTAAATGAATAAATTGGAAATGAGCTTGAGATGTATGAGTATAATATAGAGGAACTGGTTGACAAAGCCATGAAGATAGAGATAAGGTTGAAGAGCAAGAGCTCCATCAAATATAGCTACACCGAATCCCAAAGCACTATTTGGGGTTATTCAAGCTACAAAGATGGAGAAAATAAAGATTACAAGAGTTCTTTGTAAAAGGGCAATGCTTCTACCTCTAGTGGTAAAGGGCTTTCTGGTGGTCCAACCAAATAACAATCAGATACTAACACTTTAACCTTTCGTAGATAGATTAAATGTTTTAAATGTCTAGGGAATGAGCATATTACGTCTCAATGTCCAAATAGGAGAGTTATGGTTGCCTCTGCCAATGGTCGTATTGTGTCGAATTCT
This sequence comes from Croton setiger, assembly GCA_948099555.1. NCBI lineage: Eukaryota > Viridiplantae > Streptophyta > Magnoliopsida > Malpighiales > Euphorbiaceae > Croton > Croton setiger. The sequence goes on along the minus strand of CANUEY010008545.1, from coordinate 25,583 downwards.
GATCCTAGTGACATTGATGAGTTGCTTGATTATGAAGTAGATAGTGAAAAGTGTGATGAGTATGTTGAAAATGTTTTAATTGTTGAGCATGGTGAAATGTTAGTTGCTAGGCGAGATTTAAATATGCAAGTGAAAGAAGAGAGCCTAGAACAAAGAAAGAATAATTGTCATACTAAATGCTAAGATGGTGGTAAGGTTTGTACACTTATCATTGACAATGGAGTTGCACTAATACTGCAAGTGTGACCATGTTAGAAAAATTAGGATTAGTTTGCTTGAGACATCATAATCCATATAAATTGTTGTAGTTTAATGATTGTGGTGAGTGGTTAGTTATGCCTTTTGGTTTATCTAATGCACTTAGTATTTTCATGAGATTAATGAACCATGTTTTGAGAGCTTATTTAAGGAAATTTATAGTTGTTTATTTTGATGATATCTTAATTTATAGTAAGTCTGAAGATGGGCATATAAGGCATGTTAGATTATTTTTGCAAGTATTAAGAAAAGAGAACTTATATAAAGCTTAAGAAATGCACTTTTTGCATAAATAGGCTTATTTTTCTTAGTTTGGTTTTGAGTCCGCAGGAAATTGAGGCAGATAAAGAGAAAGTGAATGCTATAAAAGAGTGGCTTACTCTAAAGAGTGTGACAGATGTGAGGAGTTTTTATGGATTGCCTAGTTTTTATAGAAGGTTCATGAAGGACTTTTCTACTATTGCAGCACCATTGACTAACATAATCATGAAGAAATTTGGATTTCAATGGGAGGAAGAGCAACAGAAAGCATTTAACGACCTGAAAGGAAAGTTGACATCTGCACCTATTTTATCTCTACCTAATTCTAAGAGTACATTTGAGATTGAATGTGATGCATCTGGTGTAGGTATTGGAGTTGTACTAGTGCAAAAGAAGAAATTGATAACCTACCTTAGTGAGAAGTTTAATGGAGCATAGTTCAACCATTCCACTTATGATAAGGATTGTATATCTTGGTAAAAGCTTCATACGTATGGCAATATTACCTTCTTTCAAAGGATTTTGTGATACATACAAATCATAGGGCCCTCAAACACTTGAAAAGGTAAGGTAAATTGAATAAAGGGCATAGCAAGTGGGTAGAATTTATAGAATAATTCTCTTATGTTGTGAAATATAAGCAAGGCAAGGATAATATAGCTGCTGATGTATTGTCTATGAGATATGCAATACTTTTTACTTTGAGTTTTAGATCACTTGGGTTTGAGTTTCTTAATGAATTGTATGTTGGTGATGCTGATTTTGGCAATATGCATGTTGCATGAGAACATGGAACATTTAATTCTTTTTTATAAGCATAATGGGTATTTGTTTAAGAGAAATAAATTATTTATGCCTAAATATTTCATGTATGACTTTCTTGTTCTAGAGTCTCATTGTGGGGGATTGATGAGACATTTTGGGGTAGCTAAGATTTATGATATCTTGTTTGAGCATTTCTATTGGCCGTCTATACATAAAGATGTTGAAAGATTATGTTCTTCTTATACTATATGTAGAAAAGAAAAATCTAAGTTTATGCTTGATGGTTTGTATATGTCTTTACCTGTACCTAGTTCAACTTGATATTAGCATAGATTTTGTGCTTGAATTGCCTAAGACTAGGAAAGATAGAGATATTATTTTTGTGGTCATTGATAGGTTTAGCAAAATGGCGCATTTTATTCATTGTCATAAAGTTTGTGATGTCATTGTTGTAGCTTACTTATTTTTCAAAGAAGTAGTTCGATTACATAGAGAACTACGAACTATTGTGTCTAATAGAGATGTAAAATTTTTGTCTGATTTTTGGAAAGTCTTGTGGGATAAGTTAGGTACTAAGCTTTTATTCTCGACTATATGTCATCCACAGACTGAATTAGTAAATCATACTCTTGGTACATTATTGAGAGCTATAGTCGGTAGAAATTTGAAAACTTGGAAAGAATGTTTACCATTAGTTGAGTTTGCATATAATAGATCTATACATTCTTTTATAGAATTTTCTCCATTTGAACTTGTATACAAATTTAATCCATTGACTGTACTTGATCTTGTTCTTTTGCCTTTGAATGAGCTTGTTAGTTTACATGGAGATACAAAATTAGAATTGGTAAATTCATTGCATAAGAAAGCTCGGGCTAATATAGAGAAACGGAACAAGTCTTATTCTGATAGGGCAAACAAAGGGCGGAAGAAGTTAGCGTTTGTCTTTGGTGGTGATTGGGTTTGGGTACATTTCCAAAAGGAAATGTTTCCAAATCAGAGGAAGAGTAAAAAGATAGACTTGCCAAACGGTCTAATCTTTTTAAAGAGATAAACAACAATACTTACAAGATAGACTTGCCAGTGAGTATGGTGTTAGCGCGTCTTTTAATATTTCTAATCTTTCTCCTTATGATGATGCAGATTTAATGAAAAATCTTTTTGAAGAGAGGGAGAATGATATGAACTAGCTTGCACCACTACGTGGAGCTCTAATGGATAAGGATCCATTGGTGCTACCAAATGGTCCACTGACAAGGAGTAGAGATAAGAAGTTTGGAATGACGCTTGAAATGCATTATCAAGAGCAAATGAATAAGGAGTTGACTAATCAAGTGTTGGAAAAGTGTGTACTAGAGATTGAAGAAAATTTCTAAGTTGGTAATTTTGCTTAGTGTAAATTTTGGAGAGTTAGAAGAAAAGAAGGTTGAAGTTGCGTAGAACACGACCTACAACACAGTCGTGTCCACCTGACGTGCAACATTGGAAACTGTCCAAAGCTGAACACAAGCAACACCATGACCATGTTCAATCTTGGTCCTCTAATCATGCAATTTTAGCAAGTTCCAGACACGAACAAGGGCAGCCACCATAGCTTTATTCGATCCTTAACACAGGTGTGTTCACATAAATAAGGGCGTGCTCCTATGTAAGTGTTCGAATGATGAAAATTGGTTTCGTTCAGCACGCCCACCACATGGTCATATCCATGGGCGTATTCAATTAATTAGTCCCAATTTTTTTTTTCCAAGATTGGTTTTTTTCCTTCTAAGATTTGAATTTTGACTCTTTAAAAATATAAATATTTTTTATGGTTGTAGACATCAGTTTTAATTCATTCATTAATTGAAATTTTCCGATATTAACTTTTACAATTATTCTTGCTATTGAGAGAAGTAAGAATTTACTTTTTCTTTATTGCATCACAAAATAGAATTACTTATAAATTATATTGTGGCGTTCTTCTAATTTGAGCCTACAAAATCCTTCCATTATAGGTGTTTGAGCTTTGCTAAGCTTTGAGTTCCTTAAGAGGTGGTTTACTTTGTCTTTAATTTCTCGTTATCATCTTGTGTAATAGAGTTTGAGGCTGATTGTCTTAGATTTCTACATCGGTTTGTTACAGAGTCAATCACAAGTAAGCTTTCTATCTATTTGTATCACTCTAGAATAATTTCTTTTATAGTTATCGTCAAGGTTCTAGTTTCCGTGTCAGCATGGATATGTATTTGACCATTAATTTTGTATCAAATCCATAAAAGTGTAAAACAAACTTACCTAAATACTCTTATATTAACTATTTTCTCCGTGTCATTTAGATAAGAAAAACTAAAATTTGCATAAGAATTAAAGAATCGGTTTAACTAAAAATTTTTCCACTAAAGTTTCTATACCCTTTTAAAACAATAATTATACTATATTCAAAACAAACATTATGTCAAAGTGGCTATTGATAGAATTTCAAGATATTATTGATAGACTAATTTTGAAATGCAAGAGAAAATGATTTCCGCCAAAATTAAGTTAATAACTGTGAAAATAATTTAAATTTTCTTTCATATGAAATTTTACTAAATTTTTTAATTTTTTTTCCTCTGTAATGTTAGATGGTCTCAAAAATATGAAATTTGGCCAAGTATAAAAAATCAAATTTTAGGACTAAAATTTTGGAACCAATATTATAGTTTTCCTAAATTTCAACATGATTAATGTCTATAAATAGCTAAATATATCAATAACACATATAAAATTCTTCAAATATATAAAAATAAACAAAATTGAAGTGAGTTTATATGAGTATTCATCATAATCTAGTCGCATATATGCCTTTAATGGTTTTATCGTTAAATTTAAACCTTAAGGCAGTTGCTAAAGAGTATTGTGAAAATTGAAATAATCCCAATATGCTCAGGTATTTAGATAAAACTATCACATTACATTCATTATCAGATTTAAACATTGAAGCTCTAGTTAAAGATGTTAGCATTGGTGAAGGATGAGGTTTTTCGCAAACAAAATGATATTTTATCAAACAATCAAAAGGAAACAAGAAGAAAAATATTTCTTCTTTTGTTTGATTAGGTGTAAGTTCTATGCTATTGGCAGAAATGACTAATGTAAAACTTAAAGCGGGCACAATAGAAAAGTTACTGCACAGTTTAAAATATTCAATTTAAGTATCTACAAAATTGGAAGGATGCTAGATTGGATGCAAAAAAAAAAATTGATACTGTGAATAACATACGATGGACTAGGGGTAAACAAATAATTGAAATTACATCTAACATAATTAAACAAATTCCTTTATGACATAGAATAAATATTTGACCAGTAACAGAAGAATTAAGAACATCTATTTCAAGTATGCACAAGAAGATAAAAAGGGACAAAATCTCATGCAGATGCATCAAAATCTTCGCTTGCTGATGGAAACAAAGTTGAGATAATGTCATCTCCAGACATATTATTTTTACTTCCCTCTTTTGGCAAAATATTTATAGCCTCAATAAGATGAAGTAACCTAAGAATTGCCTTCATTTTGTCGCCACAAGTTCATCATGACTAAAATCCTCAGCAAGTTCATTTTTCTTAAATTATAGATATCTTTGTTGAAAGTAGAAGTGACATGCAAAAACATTTGATCAAAAACCAAAAGTAGAGACATTAACAGCTTTCTTTAAAATTGATTCATTTATCCTAATCTCTAAACCTTTCACAATTGAGACTACATTTATGTTAGCATAATCACCAACTTCCTAATTTCTAAACTTTTCACAATTAAGACTACATTTATGTTAACATAATCAACAACTTCATGCTCATTCTAATTACATTCTCATACATTGCATTATCCATGGATAAAAAGTTTTTCATATTATTTGAAAGGTATGTATCCAAATTTAAACCAACAAAATTCAAATCTTCAAATTCAACAACCCTTTCACTAACAATTTTCTCATTCTGAATAATTTGATGACAAAATTTTAACTTAGACTGAGAAATAAATCCATACCTTTCATAGAAAAAATTCATTGCCACCATAATCATTTGTTTATTCTGAACTAGAAATCCCTTTGTAGTTGGTCTCAGATTCAGTTGAAAATGAATTTTCCTCAATTACTCTTTTTCTTGTGAGGATTGTTTTTCATAAATTTTGGGGCTTTTTGTTTAGAGCTTTTTTTTTTTTTTTTTTTTTTTATGCTGTGGCCATCTTTCCATGAGAGACCATACTTTTCCGTAGATTGAATCTTCTTCTTCTTTCGCTCTGATCTTTTCTTCAAAAGATGACAAAGTATATGAATTTGAAAATTTAATCTAAGGTTCTAAAATTGTCTTACATTTTCCTCTTTCCACATGAATTTTGTGGCAGTTTTATTGGAAATAGATGCAATTAAATGCTATAACTACTTCCAAACATATGAATTCTGTTAGTTTTAGATAAATAAAAGTAAGGGTATAGTAGTCTTTTTCATTTTGGGTCAATTTCCAAAATTTTCATTCTATGTAAAATTTTTCCTATTTAAATGAAGTGGATGAAATATTTTATAACTTTTAAAATAAAATAAATGTTTAAATTTTTTATATAACTTAAATAAGAATAATATAGAAAAACTATTAATTGTCATAAAATAATCAATTGAATTAGAGAAAATGATAAATAAAATAGATCGATGGAATTTTTTAAAAGCATATAATTATCAATATGAATTAAAATATGATTTAAATTCATAAACATATTATTAATGTTAATTTAATTTAAATAATTTACTTAATTATTTATTTTAGTTTATAAATGAAAATAATGTTTAAAATTAGAAAATAATAATAAAAAATTTGTAACATGTATATTTTTGTTAACCATAAATTAATATCATGGGTGAAATAAAATATATTTCCTCCCGTCTCATAATGTTAGTTCATCTTTTTATTTTTAGTTATCCTACAATTATAGTTAATTTAAAAAATGTTTGATTTGTACTTCATGTTCCTATTATAATTTATTTTTAATTTCTTCCAAACTAATGTATAATTAATTCAATAAAATAATACTTTTATATTGAAAATAAAATATATTCCATCCATCTCATAATATTAATTCATCTTTTTATATAAATATGCATGTTCATATGTTTAGATAGCTTTTATATGTTTTAGATATGAGTGTCTTCAGCAATAATGGTTAAGGTAGTGATTAGTGATTTGATTATTTAAAATGCTAAACATTTTTTTATAGTGTTTGGTGATATAACGTTTTAGGTAACTTTTAAATATTTGAATAATGTTTTATAAAAAGCTAACCTCTTCAACATTTAACTGTTAGTGGTTAGTGGAACGCTATCCAAACAGGTAACAACTGCTCAAACAGCTAAAAAAATAACTAATTTTGCCAAACAGACCCTATATCTTTTAAAAAGAGAACTTCTATCTTTTCTCTCAACTTTTGTAGAAGTCTCTTCATTTAGCTTTTTCAATGGCTGCTGTCGATTTTCTTCACTAGTAATAGCCTTTTTTCTTTCCTTGCTCTTTATTTTTCTTTTTTCTTTTTACTTTTGGGTTTCTTTTTTTTTTTTTTACTTTATAGTTTAGTTTTTGCGGCTTAGCCCCTCTTTTAGATATCTACCGTTTCTATTGATGCAGATCTATAGTGCTTCAAAGTCTCTATTGTTTGGTCTGTAGATCTATCTATAAGGTGTTGTATTTTTGCTTTTCTCCAATAATTTTCAGATGAGTTATTTATGATTTTGAAGATGTGATAGATAGATTTATTGATTTCATGATTGCTTTTATTGGAAGATTTGAAGAGTATCAATAGAGGAAAATATTCATACTTGGTACTTTCAAGGCAATTCAAGTGTATTTCTTTTTATATTATTATGTAGATTTGACTATTGTTACAAAATGTTGCTGAATCGGTGCTTTTACTTGATCGTTCAAGCTCTTGCACCCCAAGTTATCATTAATGGAATTGGTATATATTTAGTAAAAAAAAGGAAAGAATTTAGATATATATGTCATCACATCACATTTTCCTTACCACATAAAGCTATTTTTAACAAATTAAAAGTTCAGAATAATTATTTTCAGGTTACTAAGGTTTCTTATAATCTATGATTAAGCCCTTCTATTAAACTATTTAAAGGTCCCTCAATTTTCAAAATGTTACACCATTAGGTCCTTATGTCCAGCTTTTACACATTTTCTGCTAGTTAATAACAAAAGTCAAGGGAAAGTCAAGGGTTCTAATATTCTAAAATGACGCAGGAAGATAAGCATTGAAACAAGAATTATATATTAACAATTCTTAACTAGCTTTTATCACAGAAAATTAGAGGAAAAAACTCTCAATATATTGAATAAAAGATGACAAAGTTTGATGATCTAAAACAAAGAAGCTTAGGACTATTTATAGCCATCAAATTCTAACATAATAAGAATCCTAAATTAAGTAAGAATCATAATTAAAAACTTATAAAATAAATAAAGCTCTAAAATAAAAATCTAAATATAAACTCCTTATCAAAATAGGAAAAGGAATCTAATCCTTATGAAACTAGGAAAAAGAAATAACTTTTAGCTATAGAATTAATCCTTATGAAACTAGGAAAATGAAATAACCCTTAGCTGCCACATGTTCCACATCATTCCCTCCATATGAGAAAAACTCGTCCTTGAGTTCTTTTTAGGCTCATCCGAGGGATGAAATGGATAAATTTCTACCACGTTAAACGTTTTGGAAATGTTAAATGAAGTAGGAAGATCCACCACATAAGCATTATCATTAATTTTTCTTAGGATCTTATAAGGACCATCCTTATTTGGTTGTAGCTTGCTATAAGTGCCAACTGGAAACCTCTCCTTTCAAAGAAATACCATCACATCATCACCAACATTGAATGTTTTTCTACGATTAAGATCTGCAACTCTTGTACTTAGCCTTAGTTTATTATAATTTTTCCTTAACTTCAGTTTGAATTTCTTGCCATTAACTTGCCAAATTTCTAGCTGCAATACTAACTCTAGGAGCTTTTGGCAATTTCACTAAGTCAAGTGCATGTTGTGGTGACTTTGTATAAACTACCGAGAGTGGTGACCTTCCAATGGAACTATGAATAACATTATTATAGGCGAACTCAGCTTGTGCAAGAGCAAAATCTCATTGTCTTAGTCGCTCGCTGCAAATACTTCGAATCAAATTTCCTAATGTTCGATTTACCAACTTATTTTGGCCATCCGTTTGTGGATGTGTTGTGATATTAAATTGTAAAGAAGGGTCAAAAAAATACTAAAAAGTGCACCAAAAATGACTAAGGAACTTTGTATCTCGATCTAATGTGATTGTTTTAGGCACTCCATGCAAACCGACTATTTCTCGAAAGAACAACTTAGTTATAGAAGAAGCGTCAGACATCTTTTGCAAGGAATAAAATGGGCCATTTTAGAAAATCTATCAATGACTACAAAAAAAAAGTCCACTCCCCTTTGTGTTCGAGGTAATCCAAGGATAAAATCCATGAAAAAATCCTCCTAAATGTTTTCAAGGACCAGTAATGACATATACAAACCTGTATTCTGAGATTGCCCATTTGCGATTAGACAAACATAACATCACTTCACAAACTTCTCAACATCTCTACAAAAACGAGGGCAATAAAATCTATCTTTTACTGCAGATATAGTCTTATCTCTTCCCATATGTCCAGCTAAATCTCCACCATGCAAATCAAAAATTACTTTCTCCCTTAGTGAAGATTTAATAATGCAAAGTTGGTTGCCTTTCATTAAAAACCCATCATAAATATGATAATCATTAGTAGGTTGGTGAATAGAACATTTATGCCACACATTACAAAAGTTTTCATCATCAACATACAATTCTCTTAAGGTTTCAAAACCCACAATTTCTTAGCTCATGGTCAATAGTAAAGTCGCTCTTCGACTAAGGGCATTGGCAACTTTATTTTGAACACTTGACTTATGCATAAGTTTAAATGGAAACTTTTGCATGAACTCAGACCATCTAGCATACATATCCTTACTAATCTTTCGTTAGTTGTTCAAGTACTTTAATGCATCGTGATCGGAGTAAAGAACAAACTCACGACTAATCAAGTAATGCTCCCATGTCTTTAACGCATGAATCATAGAATAAAATTTTTTGTCATATGTGGTCCACTTTTTTCTAGCTTCGCTTAATTTTTAACTAAAGTAAGTTGTGGGACGCTGTCTTTGGGAAAGAACAGTTCCAATTCCAACTCCATTTACATCACATTCGACCTCGATAATGCATCAAAATCAGGTAATGCCAACACTAGAGTGGTACAAAGTTTTTCTTTTAATATTGTAAAACTATTAACAGCTTCTTTAGTCCACTTGAAAGTTCCCTTGCAATACTCTGTGATTGGGGCTGCTATAGTGCTAAAGTCTTTGATAAATTTTCGATAGAATGTGGCTAACCCGTGGAAACTGCAAACTTCTGTTGTAGTCTTAGGTGTAGGCCAATCTCGAATGGCTTTGATCTTTTCATCATCTACTTAAATCCCTTGTTCTCCAACTACATAACCTAGAAATAACAACTGATTTGTCATGAAGCTACATTTCTTTAGGTTGATGTACAACTTGTTTTCTTACAATATAGTGAGAACTTTGTGCAACTGTTCCATGTGCTCCTCCTCAGACTGATTGTATATCAACATATCATTAAAGTACACTACAACAAATTTACCAAGAAATGGTTTGAATACTTGATTCGTTAATCTCATAAAGGTGCTATGAGTATTAGTTAACCCAAATGGCATCATAAGCCATTTATATAATTCTTCTTTGGTCTTAAATGCAGTCTTCCACTCCTTACTAGGCTAAATGCGAATCTAATGGTAACCACTTCAAAGATGTATCTTCGAAAAGATTTTGGCTCTATGTAAATGATCAAGCATGTCATCAAGATGAGGAATAGGGAATTTATACCCAATAGTGATCTTATTGATGACATGATTATCAACATCCTCTCTAACTTCCATCTTTTTTTTGGTGTTAAGAGAGCTGAGATCACACAAGGACTCATACTTTCTTGAATATGCCCTTTCTTAAGCAAGTCTTTTACTTTCTCCTTTAGAATTTCACTCTCTTTTGAACTCACTCGATAATGAAGTAAGTTGGTCAAACTAGCACTAGAGATTAAATCAATATGGTGTTGGATGTCTCTCATATGTGGCAATCCATCTAGTAAGTCTGTAGGTATTATTTCTACAATTTCTTCCAGTAGTGGTTTCAACACTTCTAAATATTATACTTTGTTCTACCTTTCGTCTATGGATAGATACTGCTTAACAACTAAAGCATGAACTTCTTTAGATTGTTTGATACCCTCTTCAATCTCATGATAAGATTGTGTGACTGTTAAGAAAGTCTTTCCCTCCACTTTAGAAGTTTTGATTTTCACTTTCATAGGCAGCAAATTATATTTCACTCCATCTTTTTCTAACATGTATATATTTTCTCTCCCATCATATTGTGCTCTCACATTGTATTGTCATGATCTACCAAACAATATGTGACATGCATCCAAATCCACTATATCTAAATATACCTCATCCTTATATTTACCAATAGAGAAAGGTACTTTGCATCTTTCAGTGACATGAATTTTTTCTACAGCTTTAATCCAACCAATAGAATAAAGATCAGAATGTTTTTCAATTGTCAATCCCAATGTTTAACAGTATCCTTCCCAATAACATTTTCACAACTACCACTATCAATTATCACATCAAAAATTCTATTAGAGATAGTGCACCTGGTTCGAAATAATTGATGTCTTTGGGAGATGTCAACTTGTTCAGGTGAAAGCATCAATTTTCTGACTATAAAATTCTGCTCATTTGAATCCTCATCATACTCTTCATCTCTATCGAGCACGCAACAAATTACATCATCTTTCTCATTATGTTTGTCTACAATATTAATTGTTTTCCATTGAGGACAGTCACTAGAGCGATCCTCAGGTTGATTACACTTATAGCATTTGTCATGGAATGGTTTTGCATAAGGATTTGTAAACTTTGGGACCTCTATTGCGTTTGTCACCTTTTATTTTCCAGCCACTTTATTTTCCTTATGTTGATCATTGTTTGAGCTAGAAGTTTTAGGTGCTTTATTTGAGTCAACATAAGATTTTAAGTATTTACCACCATAGCTTTTACGAACATAATCAGGTTTTACCTTTTCTTGTAACATATATTTTGCTTTAATTGCAATACTTCAAGCTTCAGCTATTGTTTTGATGACTTAAACCCCAATTTTGTCTTTAAGAGTTAGCTTCAATCCATCCAAATACTTGACAACCTGTTGGCCTTCAGTTTCCCTTAGATTGTTGTGTTTTACTAGTCTCATGAATTCAGTTGTACATTCATGAACAGATTGGTTACCTTGATGACATCTTTGGTACAGTTGGAATAAAATTTGCTTGTAATCAGGTGGCAGAAAATCACTCTTTAAAAGTCTCCTCATCTTGTCCCAACGTTGCACATGCTGTTTCCCTTCCCGAAATCTGCGAGATTGAATTCTGTCCCACCATGCTGAAGCACATCCTTTCAATCTACATGTTATTAATTGCACTTTCTTCTCTTCAAGTATGTCCATATGATCGAAGAATCTTTCAACTTCTACAATCCAATCTAGGAATTCTTCAATATTTAAAGTACCATTAAAGCTGGGAATATCTACCTTTAGAAGGAATTTTGGCGTATCCCTTTCGTCATGGCAATTTTGCCTTCTTGTATTTTGAGCTTCCCTTACTACTTGGTAAACATCCTCATCGGAACTATCGTCATTGACGTACTGCCTTCTTTGATTATCAAAAATAGATTGTTTGTTTAGTCGACGATGAGTTGCCTCTTTACCTATATGTAACCTCCCTATTTCTAGCTCCAAGAGTTAAAGCATCAAGCTTATCAAAGACATCGTTGAAGCATCTTTCTAATCGATCAAATCGTTGATCTAGTTGTTGCATCCATTCTCTTGTTGCTACCCCCTTGATCTTATGATCTAAAGGCCTCAGCTCTATGAGCTTCGTCGCTAGAACCGCCGCTTGTCTTCTTTGTTCGGTTAGTCATGATACCAACTGACATAGCAAGATAAGTGTTGAAATAAGAATTATGTATTATTAATTCTTAACCAAATTCTATGAAAAAACCTTAAAGGAAAAAACTCTTAATATATTGAATAAAAGATGATAAAGTTTGATGATATAAAACAAAGACACTTAGGACTATTTATAGTCATCAAATCCTAACATAATAAAAATTTTAAATTAAGTAAAAATCATAATTAAAAACCTATAGAATAAATAAAACTCCAAAATAAAAATCTAAATATAAAATTCTTATCAAACTAAGAAAAAAAATTTAATCCTTATGAAACTAGGAAAAGTAAATAACTCTTAGCTATGAAATTAATCCTTATGAAATTAGAAAAATGAATTATTCCTTAGTTGTTACATGCTCCACATCATAAAATTTGAATAAGATTAAAATACCCCCTCTTTTTAATAGTTTTAAAAAATTTCAATTGTTGTTTCTAATATTATCATCACTATTATATTATGTAAAATAAAAATAAATTCTTTCCTATTTTATTTTCTTCCTACATTCGATTAATACCACCATTGTCAACTCTCTTCCAAGTTTGTAATCACCATCATTATCTCCCATTAAAATCTCTTTCATATTCGAAGTCATATTCACATGGGAAAAATATTACATTTACTATTCCAATCACCATTTATGCTAATATATTAGTAAATAGAGATAGAAAAAAAAAAAACTAATAGATTTGTTGGCCTCTTTTTTAGAGGTTCAAGTTTTGGTTAGCTAACAATTTGAATGTGCGTGATGAGCGTGTCTGGTGTATAGGTACACCAACTGTAGTATGCTTTTTAATCTGACTTCTTGGATTGTATGTTGGTTTCACGGTAAACGCTTCCCCGAAGTATTCCTAAGAAATGTTAGTGTTTGGATTGTGTTGAAGTATGTTTATAACATAACTAAATGGTTTTGGTTTCGTTTTTCAGGATTAAATCAACTAGAGAATGATTGAGCTTTGTCTTTTCAAGATTAAAATCGACCGGAAGAAGGATTGGTTTTATCTTTCTAGGATTAAATTAACGAGAAATGAAGGATAACGCAAAAAGCTTGTTCCTTGACGAAAGAGTCGACAAAAGTAAGCGATTGTAAAGTTAATCCAAAGACACACATTTAGATACTTAAGATCCACAGAAGATGGTTGTAGGATTAAACTTAAGACAAACAAATACAAAAGACTTGATGAAGTCTTTAAGTGTATTTGAGTTTGAATTTTTTTATTTGGATTTTTTTTGTTGATTGAGTTATTGATGTTGTTCTAATGTACAAAGCTAGCTATTTATACAGAAATGAAAAGCAGTTACGTAAGTTTTCTCTCGAAAACTTTCCACCAAGGCACTTCTAGAGCTCCACTTTCTACATTTCGCTTTTATTTCGTTTATGCAATTTGACTTCGTAACTACAACCAACGAACTCATCCAGAGTCTTCCACTTGACCGGAGCTTTAACTTCTAGGCATCTGAATTTAATCTCTCCAAATGTCCAATTATCCAAAAACTCAGGCCCAAAGACAACATTTATCCAACCCAATTACAATTGAATCCAATTACATGTAAACCTAATTACAATTAAATCAAACTCAAATTAAAATTGAATTGAACCCAAAATTCAATTTATAGCACAAACAAAATTATAAGATCATCAATAACAATCCAAAATCAAACTGGAAAATTATAAACGGGTAACAATGAAGAGCTAAGCTCTCATCTTTGCCAACCTCAGCCGGTGCCGCCCTAGTCTTCATTGCCACCAAACATGACAACCACATCTAACTGAAAAATCGACGACTCTAATAATACTGTAGTTTGGCGAGCGGTGATCCAAGGGAGCCTAAATCATGAGCTGTACGTTGTGGTAAGAAGCAGAACTTTCAGGCAAACTTTTCATGGCTTTCCGGTAATCCTTTAGTTGCAAGCTCAATATCAAATGGCTTTTTCTTGAAGAGAGCTTTCAGATGAGGGGAGGTTTGCTGGCTGAAATCGCCATTTCCAGCAACTAAAGAGAGAGAGAGAAAGCGGAAATTTTCAACAACAATTTGATGGTTTTTCGACCACCATCTAACGAAACTAAGGGTAGATTCTAAATCCTCTCTCCATGAGCTTTCATTTGATATAGATATTAGTCTCCATCTATGTCATTTTTCGATCGATAATTTTTCAGCAACTGTTTGATTGGTTTTTGGTGCTTTTCGGCCAAATAATGTAAAATCAATTGTAAATGATTGTGATTTTGTTGTTAGGATGACTATTCAATTCATTTGATGGTACAGAGTTGTTGGTGAATGATATAAATTAATTAAATATACATAAAAATATTAATAAGCATCCGATAATAATATTAAATTAATTTAAAGATCTAAACTAAATATAATTCAAAGAATATTTTAGTCATTTGACACTATTTAAGAGCGGAATAAATGGAAATTGGATGGAAGAACCCGATAGCATAAAATTTAAAACATCAAAAACCTATGAATAGTTTCTAAAAATAGAATAACCCAATCGCAAATTATAGGAAATCTCAACAACCTGAAAGTAAGTATCCCTAAAAATTTTAACTTCAAAATTTCTTCCCGACAATACTGTTTTTTTTACAATCTCCTGAATTTCCAATATTTAATGTTTACAAAATGCAGAAGCATTTTACACAAAGTGTCTCATGTCCAGGATCCCTCATCATGTTAAGGAACTGGTGTTATTACATTGAAGGATTGTATAAAAAAACTCTCAACTATTCCATTTTTATATACAGGGCTATCTACAAACGCTGACAGTGATCATTCATCACTCATCAGTAAATGAAAAGATGTCCTCTACCCACCAATTCACATCTACAATACGTATTACCACTGGCAAATTCCAGGAGCCTCTGTTCTGCTCAAAGCAAGTATTTCCTCATACTTTGAACCGTATACAAAGCCCCACAGCTACAATTCAGAAACCAGAAAGATAAAAATGTACACTTTTTTCATGCTATTAATATCCACCATAAAGCAAAATTCATATCACCCACCACCAGTATCGAGGAGCTACATTAAAAAAATCAGCATATGAAGGGGTTACCGATGTACATACCTCTACCTCTTTAACTTCAAAGTCTTCTGAGTGGGCAAGACAAGGGTTTCCATAGGTCTCTGAGACTGAGCTTGATCCATTTAACCTTTTTATGGAAATTTAGTAATATCATCAGTAACTAGTATGATTTAGAGTGCAGTATGCTATGTTAAAGATGGACAAGCATTCCCTTTTCATGGTCCCAAAACCAAAAACATAAATATCAGAGAAAGTACGAACTCACAGATCACCATCCAAGTAAAGAGCAAAGTGGCCACCTCCACCAATTGCCAGAAAGTCAGAAGAGCACAAAGTGAAATAGCGATTTGCACCTGTTTCAATACTGTCAGTACAGTGCTGAAAGATGAAGACTCTGAACCTAACCTGGTATCCTATCATATCAGTATCAGGAAACACTTTGGACAGATATAGTGTGGGTATAATCCTAGTGCTGGAATTGATATGTGTATAGCATCTTGAAACCATTCATATTACGATTTCTTAATTTATATGGGAAGTTCAGATATCACGCAATAAATTCTCATTTTGAGCATCTGAATGCAAAATTTTGGACACCAAGGTTCTAGCATCCAGGACTCACAAGGAGCAGTAAAATTTCTGGCTGCAGCTGATATCCTATTCTATATTCTTTATGTGAAACCATTGGGATCTTTGATCAGGGGAAAAAGAGTATAATATGCTTGGTAGTTCAGCAAAAAAAATTTCCCGCGTAAAATATTAACAGCATAGTATTGGTTGTTTGGAACACATCGTGTCGACTATTTGCTGTTAATCAAAATCAAAAGGCAGACAGAACCTGCAGCATAATGATCCAATGATTAACAACTAATTGCAAATGCGCAACCAGCGTATTTCCTCATTACCAACATACCCATTTTCCAAACATTTTCAAATAACAAAACAGAATAAATAAGAAAATCCCACTTTAACAAAATATCCAAGTTTGGAATGGAAGTTTTAATCTATGAAGAAATCCGAAATTAAACCTAATATGTTCCATCATAATTAGAAATTAGTTTTGTAGCCCAGAAAGGGAGGGAGGAAAAAACCTGTGGGACGGAATATCACAGGATGGCCAGGTGTATTTGTGAAAACAAATGTGTTGTTCGTTCCCTGCAGAGAATTCAATGTCAACGTGATTTATTTAGAAAATACTGTCCAAAAGGATCAAATGTAAATATCTAATCTAGTGAAACCTGATATTTCTTATTGGTTGGTCTTAGTGGTGCCTCTACCAAGCCACCAAAAACTGCTCCTTTTCTGTCTCCAACAACCTAAAAGAAAATAAACAGGAAGAAAATGGAGCAGTTTTATCTCAGACTGAAAACAACTTGAAACAAGCTGAAATGATGTATGTGTAACCTATACTTCATTGATACTGCTATGTTGCTAACAGACATATATAGCACTCTTACTCTGTTAAGGCATATGTATAGGAGTACCATAAATGTCTCATAAACGCATGCAAAAATTTTGCCCAACAAGGGCAGGTAGTTCATTCAAAAGGTTCAGGAGAACTGTATTGATTTGGGAACAAACACCAATCATAATTATTGCTAGGAAGCTGAATAAATAGTATGTCATTCGAACAAGAAGCATCATGGTAGCATGATATACAAAGATAACAAATATATGTCAGAAATTTCAATTGCTAATCCAAATAATTATAAAAAAGAAAAAAAAATATATATATACATCCACCAAAATAAAAAAAAAAAAAAAAATCAATATCAAAAAAAGAAATGCAAACAATAATTACCAGCAGGCTTAGTCCAGGCCAAAGCATGCTTCTCCTATATAAGGTTGCAAGTGATATTCCATGCCTCCATGTACTGCAAACAATAGTACACAAACACATGCATGTAGGGAATTAGGAAAATACTAAAAGAAAAACGACTTCCATATCATCAAGGAATAGAGCTAAAATTTAATTATATGTATTAAGTTGATTCATCCTAAACCTGTAAAGTAATAACCACTTCCTCCCTTGAATAAGGGTTGGAAGAGAAGCATAAAGGGCATTTCTTGCTTTCTCTGACAGAAGCAACGAAGGTTCAGATGCACCTGGAAGATCTACAGCTTCAACAGGCTGCTCCACATTCTGCATATGCTTCATCTCAAGTCCATCAAAATTATCATCACTTTCTTCAGCATATTTCATGTTAGGATCTCCCTTTCGCTCTTGACCCCGATATCCACCAATTCTGGCAGCTTGATAAATAGCCCTAAGAGATTGTTTGCCCCTAGAAAGTAAACCCTTCTTAGTACTGCTATCTTTCCTTTGATTGTCACACGGCTGGTCAACCATATCAGCTACACTATCATTTTTCTCATCTGTATTTGAATTACCTCCAGCTTCGGAAGATGATAATAAAGAATAGAGGAATGCAGTAAAGGAAGAAGTATCTGGCCCATCAACTAAATCCTCAGTATCCTCTTCAGTGATTGACTGTAGCTGACTCCTCCTTGACTCAGTCAGGTCTTCCTATTGAAATAAAAAAGAGTTATTATTTGGGAAATTTTGCGAAAGTCTATACTTGCATTATACATCAGGCTCTGAAATAATTGGAAAACATGAGTATTTGATAAGGGCGACATTCAGGTCAGCCACCAGCAAAGCAGGCACTGATCATGATTCACGATGTCAGTTGGCATTTTTAAATTGTAATGGTTTTCTAATAGTTCATTGCTTCTGTTAATTGAAAAAGTAACAAGGAAACATTCAAATCTAGTAAAATGTATTAGACCTTTAATGATTGAGTTGTAGCTAGGAAATCAGCCTGATTATTCGAATTGCTACACTAAATCAAAAAAATACCTCATAAAGCTTATCACGCATCAAAAATAAATGAAAGAAGCTCAAAAACATCACCAAACAAAATGGCGAATAAAGTCATAAATATGGAAACTGCTCTATTCTAAATTTTAGATTGACCACCAAACTAGAAATGGGTATTCAACTAATGAATTGGTGGGGAAAATAACAACTTAATAATAAAATTAACAAAATATAAGGTAAAATGAGAGGCAACCCCTGAAGAAAAATAAAGAAATAAAGGGAAATTGAGACTTACAGTGATGAGAGGATTGGAATTAGGAGGTATAGGAGGCTTAGATGGTTTATCGGATATAGGGTTAAGAAATACAGTGGTGAGATCAGAAACAAAGTGAACTGCTTTGCTCTTAAGAGACTTTGCTTTCCCCATATCTTTTTATAGGAAAAATGAATTTCCACCACAAATTATTCACTTTACAAAGATTCGCTTTCAATGTCACGATTCTTTTTTTGATCTTCCTTTTCTCTGCAATACAAAAACTATGTTATCGGAGAAGAAGAATTCAGAGGAAAAACCGCCATAACTGCAGCCGGAGAAGAGGAGAGTGTTGAGACTTGAAAGTTAATCTTTCAACATTTGCTCGTAAAAGAGAAAGTGACACCTAACCTGAAACCTGAATTCATCTTTTCAAAATATTTAGCTTTTTAGCTGAAACATAGATAAAGCTCACCCTCTCTTGATGACCATGGATCAAGGCCCTTTGGGTCGGATTATTTAGATCCAATCACATTTCAATTTTCTCCTTTTGTCATATTTTTGTGAGCTAACTTCTATTTTATTACATGTGTAACAATTTGCTACAATTTATACCATGGATATTATACTAAATATTAATTTTGTTTAAGAGAAGTAAATATTAACTTTTAAAAAAAATCATATATTTTAAAATATTATGTAAATTTCAAACATTTTTTAAATATTAAATAAATATCAGTTTTTAGTTACACGTAAATAAACATATTTAAAATAAATATCACTTTTTAGTTACAAGTAAATAAACATACTTTTCTTTTCTATATAGGTTAATTTACATATATTTTTCTTTTGGAAGATTGCATTATGTTTAGCGTAATTAAATAAATTAATAACAATTTTACTGATAAACCCTTTGGGATGATGGGATGACTGTTTTAATGTTTTTTTTTTTTTTTTTTATTGCAGAATTCAATCAATTCTATGAATTTATATTTTGGTAAAATGCACAATTTTAAAGTAATATATGCTTCATGAAAGCACCCTTGCAAAATTAGTATTTACTGCTTAGAAAAAAAAATTAAATTACAATTTACTCACAATAAACATTGTAATTTATTTTTTAAAATTATTAAATATTACAATTTAATTCCTAAAAATTAGGATTCAATCCTTCTAAAATATAATAAGGATTCACTCTTTGCTAATATAGCTTATAACACATTGAGAAACCATTGGTTTTTTTTTTTTTTTTTGGGTTCGTACAGGATTTCATCAAGCCAAGCTATGCAATTTGAGAAAGACGTTTATTTTTTAACCAATTTAATCTTAAATCCTTAGAATATGAAGATTATATATATAAGTTTAAACCATTTCATAAGTTCTTCCATCAATTTTAATCAAAATTTTCCATGAGCCAATAGCCAAATAAAATAAAAGACCGAGAAATTATTATCAATCGACAAAATACCTTTTATTTTTTAAATTTAAAAATAAAAAGGATTCGTTTTAAATTAAACAATTGATTTATTTTGAATTAATAAATTAATTATATATTATTTTGAATATACTAACAGCATTTTATTTGAAATAAACTAAATAGCTTTACAAGCTTTTCTGCTATCACAAATTGATTAAGAAATGGACGAAAGAATCTTGTAAGGGAGATTGTCCAAAACCTTTGAATTTGTAGATACAACAGTGAATAATTGATGTTGTTGTTTTGAAAAAAAATTCAAAAGCAGTTGTTAAAATGTAAAATTATAAAAAAGAATATAATTTAAATATATATAATAAAATTCTATTAATTTTCTAACTGAGCATAGCAAATTAATTTATTATATTAAATAAATAAAAAGAGATTAAATCATATTGTATTAGGTATTATTATTTTAAAAAATTAAAAATGAAATAATATAATTAACAAATAATTTCAAGGAAAAAAAAGAAGTTAAACAGATGAGCTCACCTTCTATTTTTATAACTAGAAAGGAATTAGTTAAGGAGCCTCAACAATGATGGACTATAGATTTTTGAAATGAATTGGTTTAGGTTTGAATTCCAGCACATTTCCTCCTCTCTTTAGAGGAATTGACCAATACATACACATTTTAACCAATACACATACCATTGGCACACGCAGACAAGAAGCAAACCATAAGAAAATGCAGTCTATGTCAGTACTTGTGTTTTAAATGTGCAAAAATAAGCAAAGCTTTTCGTATCACCTTCACGAAATCCATTAACGAGAACTCATGTCATGTACCAAGGCCAATGAATACAGAAATAACATTGTAAGTACTGCTTTTGCATATTATTCTAACAATCATTGGTTCAAAATTCATCATCTTCCTCGCTATCAATCCCTAGAAGCTTAGCTAGTTCCCCGCTAGTATAGGCTTCAACGGTATCTGTTATCAACAAATAAGATGCATTCTCTGGTGAATTTTATTTTACTTTTTAATATATCACATATAACTTCTGCTTAAAAAAAAAAGGCTGGTGCTGTTTCAACGTCAACTAATCTTACCATCAGAGCCACCAATGTGCTTTCCGTCTATGAAAACCTGAGGAACTGTGCGCCTTCCAACGATTTTACCCAGCGCATCCTGAATGTTTGACCCATCATCTACAAAACAAAAGACATATTTTGGTAACATACAACATAAGGATCTACCACAAAGTTCAAATATCCAAAAAATTCTGCTTAAAAGATAAAAGGTGAACTCAAGATCTAAACTTTGCAAATAGTTGAACTTCAATGCACCTGTTATTCACTTAAACCAAGTGGAAATCTTATTCACCCAAAATCAGCATGCTCAAAGCCTTTGACTGACACATCACAAACTCGCATCTTAAGTTGGCTAAGATTTGGCCTTTTGAGACAAGCTGGTTGGAGCTTTTCCAAACACATGCTCACTGCTTCTTTACACATTTACACAGATTACATACCTTAAACTTTATACAAACACATGACAATCCTAAACCATAGTTGCTACTGACAATTACTCCCTCCGTTTTACTTATATAAGCACAACCTTTTTTTCGCAAAAATTAAGAAAGTTAGTTAAACTAACTTAATTTGTCAATTTGTTCCCCCTACAATTAAAGAGTAATGTTATTTGTGTAGTAATAAAGATTGTTGTTTCAGGTAAATTTGTCTATATAAACAGTCAAAAATGGAGAGTTTTGCCTATATTAGGAAAACGGAGGGAGTAATATTTAATTAGATAAGAAATAACTCCTAATTAGTAATATGACACAATTCTGAAGTATAAATTCCCCTAATCTAAATTGAGCTTGGGTTATACTTCCAGCAATACATAGATTCATATCAATGTCTATAAGAAAACCAGAGTTAAAACAAGCTGCAAGATTTTTTTTTTTTTTTAAAAAAAAAAAGGATTGTGAAGCACTCTGCTGCACATACTTAACTCAATTTTCTAATTTCCTATACTGGTTGTTGTTTGGAGAAAAGTAGATTAGGCCAAGTTTAAGAGCCATGTAAACAATATTCCCGTGCACTAAATGAAAAGGCCAATGAGCAAACCTCTCTCATCAAGCTCAACAACATGCGACACTTGCTTCAACTCTTTGAAAACAGCTTTAGCCCTCTTACAGTATCTGCACAATACAACAACAACAAAGCAAAGTAAATGGCAAATCGCAAACAAAAATTATTAAAACTAATCCCTAAATAACATTTCTTTTCCAATATAGAAGCCATTATGCAGATTTAAGGGTAGATAGCGCAATGTTTCAGATGCTTATGTAAATTGAAGATTTACAAATTAAGACTTGCGGATTCTGAATCACTAATTTTAATACGATTTGTAAATGTAAGAGTGAGAACGATTTAGAGGAAAACAATGAAAAGGTGGGAGAGAGGAGCTTACGGGCAGTAGGACTTGGAGAAGATGACGATCTTGTGCGAAGAGATTGTCTTCTGAACAAAAGCAGCAGATTCAGTAGTAGCAGTGGCGGTAGATGCCCAGCACAGAAAGACTGTAACTACCGTTAAAGTTGCTGTAACGGCTAAAATCCTCGGTACCGCCATTGAAGAATTGTAAGACCAAGGTTTAGGTTCCCGGTTGAGTTCTATTCTGCGACCGTCATCTTTTTACCCCATTTTGTCCAACCCACTCGCTCACCGGTTACCGACTAAACGGGTAAAGCGTGAGTTATTCTTACTTTTCATATTAGCCTTTTTAATCTCACAACAGAACTGTAGAATATGCCCTTCTATTACTTTTTGTTACATCAAAATCTATTTCTAGTATTTTATTTTTCATATTTTGTCACTAATTTTTTATAAAATTTGAAAAAAATTTGTTGCTTAATTTTTCAAAAAAATGATTTTCAAAAATAAACTTTCAAACATAATCTTTACTTTTTATTTCTATAATTTTTAATACTTATAATGCACATACACCAAACTTATTCTAATTTATTTGATGTAAGAAAATTATTCTAATTTATCAAAATAAGATAAAATTAAAATGACTAATTTATATAATTTTCCTTCAAAATAACTAATTTATATTGAAAGAATTATATAATTTATTTAAACAATGGATGGAAAGTATTTTGGAATAATATTATGAATTTAGTTTGAAAATTTTGAAGGCCGGTATTTTCCTTTAAAAATGGGTAATTTTGTTTTTATAGAATCGATTTGAATGGAAAAAAATAAAATAACATAAAATTAAAAATATAAAATATTGAAAATTTTTTTTGGATACATGAATCAATTATTACTAATATAATACTACTTCTATTTCATAATAATAATAATAAGGGAGGATTATAAATTAATCTTGGATTTCTGAGTTATAAATTAATCTATTTTTAATAAAAAATCTATTTTTAGATCTTTAAAATTTTGACCTTTTAATTGACAGATACTGAATATATTGTTAATCTACTTAAGAAGTCAACAGCAACAAAAATTTTAAAAGAAAAATTTAGCACTTATATAATTTAAATAAAAAATAAAAAATTAACCATATAAAATTCAAAGAACAAATAATATGTTAAAGATAACTCAAACACCATTTCATATTTAAAATTTATTATTTTTGTGTCCATTCTTTTTTTTCCTACAATCAAGTGTTATAGACAATTTAAAAACCTTGTAATGTAGTATGTGACGCCACGTGACAGTCTATCTATTAATTTTTTAAATGGTCAACGAATAGCCACGTGACAGTCTATCTATTAATTTTTTAAATGGTCAACGAATAGAAAAATGACAAGTGGGAATGACATGGCAACCACGTGTGAAGCACGCCAAGTCAAATAAAATGAAAATTAGTAATCTACAAATGCCCTCTGTAGACGGTCCGATTTTCGCAAACCGGTCGAAACGCCGACGGTCGGTTTTCCTTTTTTGAACAAAAGGGTTTTTGCAAGTTTTTCAATTCATTAGTTTGAGTTCGGTTTGGAAACAGGTGAAGGCGATGAAAGCCGATTTTGGTTGTTTGCCGAAACTAGTCGGTCTTTGAAAATTCATTTTGAGTCGCCACCCATATCGGGAACCGGTTTTTAAGAAAAACCAAAAAGATTTGACTCCGTTTTAATTTTTGGATAAGGCACAAAATCCGAACCAAAAGATTTGGGTAAGTGGGTAGGGTACGTTAGCCGAAATTACAATTTCGACTAACGCCCAGTTTAAACCGGCCTCTAAAACCAAATTTGATTTTCCGAAGTTAAAGTTAAGACTTGTTTATTTTGAAAAGCAGCTAACGATGATCCTAATTCGGTGATAAAAGTCGTTTGTAAAAATAACATTACAGAAAGCGATAAAGTGCTGAAATTAAATTGCAGAAAAATAAATCAGTCCTTATTCTAAAATATTCTTTCTCCGATTTCTCGGAGAAAATAATTACAAAACCGATCTCCTAAAATACATTCTACCCGATTTATTCCCAAATTTAAACCCGACACCCAAAAATAAGCAATTTAAGGCAGTTTATGAAAAAATTACAATTAAGTCCCTAAAAGTTTACAAAATTTGCAATTAGGTCCCCAGGGAAAATTTAGCATTTTAGGCACACAAAACATTTAAACGACATAAAACAACATTTTAAACATATTATTCAAACATTTATAAACAAAGCATGGAAAATTACAAATTAGTCCTCGAACTTTATGAAAATTACGAAAATGCCCCAGAGGGGGTAAAATCGCCTTTCGGCATATACAATATCACAAATCACCAAAACGACATTCAAAATGTGAAAAACATGTCAAACGGACAATAAAAAGCAAAATATGTGAAATTACGTTTTAGTCCCCAACATTTTGCAAAGTTACATTTCTGCCCCAAAAGTGATTTTTATTATGAAACTGGCCCAAAAATAGTTTTTAAACACATACAACATGGCAAATATCAATTTGGTTCAAAGAGTGGGAAATTACCATTTTGATCCTTAGATTTTGTAAAATTACAATATTGCCCCTTTGTTACATTTTGATCCGAAAACTGACTCCATATTTCAAATGATTCCAGAATTGCCCCCCTTTTAACTTATGAAGCGATAATAAATATCAATCAATTCAATCAATTCAAGAAATCAACAAGATACACCCTATAGTGCATCTTTATTCATGAATGGCTTATGCATGTTATATTGGTTCTTCAAACCATTCTGCTGTGCACATTATTGCAGCAAAACATAGCATGGCATATGGGCAAGAACACAAATGCAAACAGATTCAACTTGTGCAGCAATTAAAGTTAGCTGGAATGTGAATCATGTAACATCCAGGGCACATAAAAAATGGGCAGAAAGAACAAGGGCAACAGTGCTGTGCAAAAAAACTAAACAGAGGGGGGTAGGGTTTATATGCATTCCATGGTGTTCAGAAGGTATTAATGGGAAACACCCTAACTGCAAACAGTCTAAGGGTGCAAGTGTTGATATTTCAACTAATGATAAGGCAGCAATATGGATGTTGATCCCTACTTGCAGTACTTCTAGATTCTCATGCAGACTCAGTTGATCACAGAATTGATGTTCAGTTGAGTTATGCAGATCATTGATGCATACTGGACA
>CANUEY010008534.1:0-19729 GCA_948099555.1 Croton setiger | reverse complement strand
CAAACACATCATTATTCATGCAACAAACTGATCGAAACAGGTTTCATTATCATCACAGGAATAAATAAGAAAAAGCATTTAATCAGGATTCCAGATTACATTATTCATATTCAAAATAAAGCAGAAACAGAAAGCTTTTAAATAGAAATACCTCAGATACAGAGCTTTAATTTTGCAATCGAAAAGGTCCAGAATCCTTGTTCCTCGTCCAAGTACAGTAATTCAAAACAGAAAAGAGAAATACAAATTTCTAAGTAGAAATCCCCCAAATTTCGAATTGATTTTGAAAGGGAGAGTTTCTAGACAGTACAGGAAATAGAAGAAGAAACCTAATTCTCTAATGTGGATTCCAGAAAGCTTCTAAGGACCCTAATTAAATAACTGAAAACTTACAATTTCTCTCTATTTTGTTTAGGGCCTCTCTCTCTCCAATTTTTCGAACCCCTTCCTCTGGACTCCAAGTCCCCTTTTCTAGGCGAGCCTTGTCTTCCTGAGCACGCCTCGGTTGATTGACAGGCTTCTGCGAACGCCGTCGTTGACCTCCTCCAGTCCACAAGTTCTCTCAATTTTTCCTCTCTCTTCAGGCTTTCTGTCCACTCTCGTCTATCACCTTTTGTCACCCTCAGAAGCTTCTGAAGGGTGACGTCTCCCCTCTCACTTCGTTAGCTTCTGTTCACGTCCGGTTAGGGCAGAAGCCCTCGTTCGATCTCCCTCCCTTTCGACTTAGGGTTCAAACGATCCCTTTTAATTTCTGTTTGATTTCGTTCATCCTCATCTGTTTGATCTTTTGTTTCCCATTTGTATACTATTCACACACGTTATCAAAACGAGCCGTTTTGATTATTATTATTTTTTTGCCTCTCTCAGCTCCAAAACGACGTCGTTCTGGCACCTTCTTTCTGGTGCTCGTGTTTTCCTCCCCAACATTTCCATAAATCCTATTTTTGCCCCCAAAACTTCCGTTCCGTCCGCATTTCTACCCTTCCTTCCTTCTGATTTTCCTATCTACTTTCCATTCCTTTCAATTTAACCCAATTTTGATTTTTCCCCAAATTCATTCTCATTCTCAATCAATTCTTAATTTCTAACCACACTAGGATTAAAAATTAAAAACGAAATCAATTAATTTGATAAAAATAAGGAGAAAATAAAATAATTTTAAAATTGATATTTAAAAATTATTTGTTTTAAATCTTTTTTTAAAAAAAAGAAAAGAGGAAAAATTTAAGAAATTTCTTAAAAATGCACGAGAAATTAAACTCTTTAAAATTTCGAGGAGAAAGTAGTCGGACCGAGTAGGATTCTAGATATTTCGAGCGTTGAGCATTGATCATCATTGGTTAATTTTCGGGGGCAAAAATCAAGTGTCAACAAAAGGACTATTTGGGAATATTGCAAATGTGAGGAATTGTTTTGTAATTACCAAAACAGAAGCATTATTTGGTAAATTCTTGTTATGTGCTTGTAATTAATACTTGTTTGAAGTAGATTGTTAACATTGCTTGATGAAACATTGAATGGAAAGTTTGGGGCAATTTTGTAATTTCTGAAAAGTTGAGGGATTAATTGAAATTTTGCATGCGGTGACTTTAATTTAATTGTTTTGCATGTTTTATATGTTCTATGAATTGTTTAGACAATATTGCATGTTTAGGGGCTGTTTTAATAACTTTCCAATTCTAGGGACTAAATTGTAATTTTTAAAAATTTAGAGTACTGTTCCATAATTTTGCATGTTTACTTTGAATATCATTTTGGGGTATTTTGAGATTTAATTTGGGGATCAAAGGGTAGAATATAATTAATTTAGGACTGATTTGTAATTATTTTCTCCGAAACGAAGTAAGAATAATTAAGTTAGATGTGAATGTTTATTTTTCCGCACCTTTTATTTTTGCATTTTATCGCTTTCAGTGTTTGAATTTGTTTTCACAAATCACCCTAAATCGCCAATTAGGAACATCGCTAGTTTAATCACGTAATGAATTTTTAATTAAACTTAAATTTTGGAAATTAAACAAACCAAGAGGTCGGTTTTGTTGGGCGGCGGTTTAAGTAAAATTTAAATTGTCGTACCTTACCTTTTTACTCGGAACTCTGATTTTCGACCAATGCCTTTTTAAAATTAAAAACGGAGTAATTTTTAGTAAAATTAAAATTGGTGTCCTGAAATCAGGTGGCTACTTTAAAATCATTTTTAAGACCGACTAGTTTCGGCAATGCAATCTAAAATTGTTTTGTCACCGCTTTTGGTAATAAACCAAATCCGAACTAACAACACTCTCGGTCTTTGTCTTCCACTTCAACTCTCCTTCCTTCTTGTCCCCAATCTTCATCTTCGTCTTTGTCTTATGTTTTTTTGTTCTTTCAGATTTCTGTTCTGTTTCATTTCGTTTACCTTCTTCTTTTTGCGTTTCTCTTACTTCTTCACGCGTTTTACCTTTCTTTCTTTCTTTTATTATTTTTTTTTGTTTTTCCTGAACACAAAATGTTTGCTTATACATTGCGTGCTGACTTAATGAAACGACTCTGTTTCATTACTTAATGAAACGCGTTTAAGCCAAAGTGCCGCGTTTTGAGCATCTGAAACCAGAGGAGAGAAATTTTGAATCGAACCGATTCTGGTTCGATTCAACCTTAAATTTTAACTTTATTTTCCTCCTTCCTTTTTTCTTTTAATTCCTTTTTAACCCATTTTCTTTCTTCTTTCCTTCAATTTCACCTTTTTCTTTCTCTTTCTTCTCTCAATTTCTCCCATCTTCTTCTATATTTTTTTCATATTTCTCCTTTTCTTTTCTTTCTTCTCTCAATTTCTCCCCTCTTCTTCTATTTTCTTTCATATTTCTCATTTTCTTTTATTTTCTTTCATATTTCTCCTTTTCTTTTCTTTGCTTTCTTTTTTCTTTTTCTTTTATTTTCTAATTTTTCCTTCTCATTTTATTTTTTCTTCTAAAATTAAGATACCAATACAAATCAACCTCAAATTTTTAATTACAAAATATTCATTCAATTAAACTAAAATTAAAAATCAAAATTTAATTAAAAAATATTTAATTCAATTTTCTTTTTATTTTTTCTTAAGCAAAAATCGAGCATCAACAAACTATATAGGGCATTTACCAATTGATTGAGAGTTCCCATCTTATGAATTGGCCATCCATTTCACTCCGTAGTCTTATTCTTCTCTGTTCCATTCGCATTTCTCTCTCAATTTGAATATTATCTGTGAGTGTTGCTTAGCTGCATGCTTGTGAGTATGAGAGCCTCTCCCTTCCACCATCTTTGTCGACCGACAGTGATTATTCACAGTCCTTCTGTTAGAACTTATGGCTCGTTGACCATTAACTAATTGTTAGAAGTGGTAAAATTGAATTGGATTTTCAAATTTCAATTCTAGGTTTCAGACTTTCATTGTTCAGTTTTTGGAATAATTGCAATTAAAATTGGCTGTAAATTTATAGTGAATCATATAAGGTTTATTTTATTTTTTTTTTTAAAAAGTCAATTGAATTCAGAGCTAAGATTTAAAGTTTGAGAAAGTTGAGTGAACCTTCCCTTTGAAAACCGAATAAATTGTCTAGATGCTAAATCGATCAACTTGTTGCTAAATTATTGAATTTTTATGTGCACATTTATGGGTTTAGTTAATAATTAATTAATTAGTTGTAATAAATGTGATTAATTCAATTTGTATGCTGATGTGATATGTCTATTTATAATTGTAGTTTTAGTTTGCCATTGATGTTGTTGAGGGAGCAGAGAGCAGTGGACATATTTATGGTTTTAGTTTGTGTGGACAATTATATTGAATCAATTGATGTAATTGGTTTTAGTAATTTAAATTTAACTGATGTATGTACATAGTTAATTATGATTATATTTTATGTAAAATGCAAAATTCTGCATATTTCTAACAAGCTCTATTACTATAGAAAATTTTCAATATTCTGTACTCCGTCTAAAACGCGCACTCAAAACCCCTAAAGCCCTTATAGAGGGAGTTCCCAATCAATGAATTAGCCATCCATTTCTCGAGATAGTCTTTATAAAAGAATTAGGATATGCAGTCCATTCTTTCTTCTTCTCTCTTCCGTACGCGTCTCTCTCTCTCAATTTGAATATGTTCTGTGAGTGTTGCGCGGTTGTGTGCTTGTGAGTGTAAGTGCCTCTCCCTTCCACCATCTTCGCCGACCGGCGACGACCATTCACTGTCCTTCTGCTAGTTTTTGTGGCCCGCAGCCACTAACCGATTATTAAAAGAGGTAAGATTGAATTTCATTTTCAAATTTCAATTCTAGGTTTCAGACTTTCATTGTTCATTTTTTGGAATAATTGCAATTAGAATTGACTAAAATTTTATAGTGAATCAGAGGTTAAAATATTGAGAACGTTGAGTGACCGTTCACTTGTGAAAACCGATTAACAAATGAGATAAAAAACTCAAAACTCCCTAAAACCCTTATAGAGGAGAGAACTCATCAGCGAATAGGATTCCAGAGTCTCCGGGGAAATACTATTTCGATTTGGATTTCAACTTGAGCTCATTGCAAACTTAGTGAACTCTGGTTTGCTTCCTGCGAATCTACCCTAATTCTTGGCAAGGTATTTGTTGTGAAATTTTTTGCAGATGTTTTGTTTTGAACATTGATTTTCTGCAGTTTTGAACTTCTATTTAATTTCTTTGTTTGGTTTGATTTCACAACTCTAATCTGTCCTCTCAAGTTTTCTAGTATCAAAATCTGTCCTCGATTTTAGAAATCCATAAAACTAGATTACAAAACCTTGTGCACTGTTTTATTTAGTTTTCTGGGAAAGTTTTATTGAGTGTGTTGGCTAGAGATAAACTCGTGGCTGAAAAATCGATTTAAAACCTTGTTCATTGCGTTATTTAGTTTATGGAAAATTGTTATTGTGTTTGCGTCGGCCATTCTTCGAGCTAAATATGATTTTTGCTCCCGAACATTTTTTGAATTCGGACCCTTGTTCTGTCTTGCCCTGTTCTGTTTATGTCTTTTATTTTCTTTTCAATTCTGAATCTTTCAAGTTTTGTTTTATATTGCCTGCTGTCTCCCTGTCTGATTCTGCTCAATTTTCTTTGGTGTTAAAACAAAATTTTGTCTCCATTCATGTTTCAAGACTTACATTACCATAAAAATTACCACCAATGATTTTTGTGATTGGATGATCACAGTGTTCACTACAGAATGCATTTTCAGATTTTGGGTTAGATCTTGTGATTAGGTTGCATGTATTTTGTATTTCTCTTTTTCTGAGATTCCTCTCTGCTTTTCTTGGCCTATTCTCTTTTCTTTGGTCTTAAGCTGTGACTTTCTTTTTTATGAGTATGAACTTGATTTGTAGATTGATTATTGAATCTTCTATGCTCTCTATGTTCAACGTTTGCCTCGTTAAAATTCTAGTTCTGCACTAAAATTTGTGCTCTTTGTTCATATCATTAATGTTTAGGTTTGGCCATTCGATCTCAGTGACTTGCTTATGTGATTATAACCATGTTTGTGTCTTAGGTTTGAGATTTGGCAAGTCTGTCCCTCTTTTAGTTGTTAATTATGCACTTTCAACAAATCAAGTTAGCATTTTTGTGAATAAAATTCATGTCTTCACCATTGGTGTTTTATGTTTATTTTTCAAGATTAAGGTTCATGTTGAATTTGAGTGTTGAATGTCAAGGTGGCATCTTGAAGTTTTAAAAGCCTATGTCATCATATCCAAGTCTGCATCTTGAGGATTTGGGAATTGCATTTTGATAATCAAGTGTGTGTTTTTAACTTTCAAGCATGCATCTTCAGAATAAAAATTGCTTCTTTAGTACTGAAGGTAGCATCTTGATTTTCACGTTTATATATTTAATAGGTAATTTGCATCTTAGAATTAAATCATGTTTAAAAGCTTAAAATTGCTTTTTATCATTCTCTTTATAGAATTGCATCTTGGCCATTAAGTTAGAGTCTTGAATATATTTATGTGCCTAGGTCATATTAGTATCTTGCATTTAGAAATTACATATTTGATAAAAAGTTCACATTTTAATTTAGTAATTTCATTTCATAAAGTTGTGTTTTTAAATTAGTTTTTCATGCATTTTCATTTGAGATAAAGATTAAGTCTTGATGATTGAGATTGCATTTAATAGATAGCATTTGCATTTTTATTAAGAATACATATATTTATAGAATTTGCTTTTGGTGTGGAAATTGCACTTTTTTGGTGATATTTGCATTTACTTTAATGTCCATCTTTATTATAAAATTTGCATTTCAATGAAATATAGTCTTGGGGCATTAAATAAATATTTTTCATAAAGCATTAAATTAGTTCTTTCATTCAGGCATTTTGCTTTTACTGCATTTTATGGTGTATATTTAATTTATATAAAATACCCTTAGTTATCCCAATAAGACTTGAGCATGGTTGAATAAAAAAGGCTAGACTTAAGGATGGGTTCCTAATTACAAATCAATGTGTAAATGGCTAATCAACCAAATCAATTATAAATCACTGGGTTTCTGGGAATCTGGAACCGTACTTAAATGGATAGAAAGGTATTTTTGGAGCTTTGGTGTAATTCCTTTCTCCTCCCTACATTTCTTTAGACTTCAATAAATTAATTGACTGTGAATATTGGTAAAATTGGAATAAATTGACAAAATGTGTTAGATAAACTACTTTTTAGTATTTGTGCAAGAACGATTGTGCCTATATAAGGTGAGCAAAGGGAGTATATTGGAATCTCTCTAGAAACCCCATGAATTTACCTATAACAGTATAACAAATTAACTACGTTTTAAACCTTCTGGTTCTGTTGTCTCAAGAATACTGAGTGTTTTGCTGTCGACCAGAATAAGAAAACATTATGGACGTAACTACCGGAATGGAGAATAGCAGCAATAAGGAGCAAATAGTGGATGTGAGAACTGTAGTGGATGCTATTTCTGCAGACGACGACTTTGATGCTCCCCTTTACCAGGTCGAAAGCCTTTGTATGCGTTGTGGTGAAAATGTAAGCTCTCTCTCTCGCATCACTGTCTTGTTCTAATTTTATCGATATATATATATATCCACTGCAAATTTTTATGCTAAAATTGTTTAACAGGGAATAACAAGGCTTTTGTTGACATTAATCCCTCACTTTAGAAAGGTACTAATCTCATTCTTCTCTTTTTACTAATTGCTTTTTAATATTTGTAGTTTTTGGTTAAGTTTATTTATCCTAGTTTTTTAAAAGCTTGCATAACTTGGGAACTTACTGAAATAAGATTTCCTATAGGTCTTATTATCAGCTTTTGAATGTCCACATTGTGGTGAAAGGTATTTTTGAATGTCTGAACTGTCTTAAGGTTTTTAAGGATGTATTACTAGTTTTATTTTTCTTTTTTTTTTTTGTCTTCACTTTTTAAATCAGGAATAATGAAGTCCAGTTTGCGGGTGAAATCCAGCCTCGGGGATGTTGTTATCATTTGGAAATCAAATCAGGCGATTTGAGGGTAGCTTCGACTTTAGTCAAATGCTTCTAGTTTGCATTAAATTTCATCTTTATATATGTTGTACTAATCTTTTTCTGCATAATGATATTAACTTGAAAGCCGAAATGAGAATGACAATAATGGAATATTTATTTCTGTGCAATTTTATTACAAGTATTACTATTTAATGTTCTTTGAAAATTTTCTTCATGCTTCAAGGGAGCATGTACCTTTGGCATCCCAAATTCTAGCTTTAGGAAAATTATTGAGTGGAACAGGAACATTTCATTCGGTTGAATTCTTTATTTGTGGACTCTTCAATTATTCCTACAACAGTGTAAGTAGGAGGGAGCATGCCCTATAGGGAGCATGCTCTGGTCCTATCTAGTATTTCCCATGGGTCAAAGTATTTTTAGCACTTGAGATCTTGAAATCAATATTGGTGAAACCAGACAATTTAAAATGTGATTATCATGTTTTCCTTTCTAATTTATGGGATGTCTCTGCTTCACATTGGAGTTGTTATTGATGGATGCCAAATTGTACAATATTGATTCTCTGTGGTGTCTTGTTTCCTGTCTCACTTTCTTATTTGGATTATTGGTTCTCGTTTATGTATTTAGCACTGGAACAATGCGCTTTTCAATTTGTCATCATTTTGTACCTTCATGAAACTAGATAATGAAAATTATGATTTCATTTGCATTTTTTTGTCTTAAAAAATTGAAGCGGTATCCATAAGGTATTCAATTCTGTGCATTTGACATGCAGGCACTTAATCGACAAGTTGTAAAAGCGGAGTCTGCCAGTATAAAGGTATTTGATCCTACTACCGTTGTTTGGTAAATGCTCATTTCCGTATTATTTTATAATTTTTTTATTTTGTTTTACATGGTTATACACTTAGTCTGGTGGTATACAAATGCATTAGTTTTTTCTGAAACTCAAACTAGATCTGCCCCAAGTGTATGATTCTTGATCATAGCATTCCTTATATTATTCCGCTTGCTCTCATCCCTAAATAATTTGTATATCCATAGATAAGAAAGCTGATTGTTCTCTTGCACTTGAAGGTTTCAGCTTCTAAGGTCTGTAAATTGTTCAAATGTAGTAGAGGGCGTTGTCTGTTTAGTTACAGATGTCATAATCATACTGCACTAAACTAACATTCAATTTGCTTAAGATATCTTTTTTTATCACTGAAATTTTGCACCAGCCCAGTGACTTTTGGGCATTTAGATTTGTGATGTCTGCTTATTGCTTAATAACTGCAATAAGCATTTTTTTTTGTTTGATAATAAAAAAACTACGATTTTCATTTATAGTATATAAATTATGTTAATATTTCTTATTATAATTGAATCATTTATTCATGTTGTAAAGTGACTTGTAGATGTGACAATGTATTTACAATTTTACTGAAATGTATCATTTGTAATTTTTTAAATTCTTCTTATGTATTTTGCAGATTCCTGAATTAGACTTTGAGATTCCTCCAGAGGCACAGCGTGGCAGCTTGTCCACTGTATCCCTTTAATCTCTGTTCTAAGTCTCTTCTTATCTTCTTGCTGATTTTTGAGTATCTTTTGTTCTGGCAATAACAATCTTTTGGCCTTCCCTTAGATTGTTCATATTCTGTGAAAATACTGTATGTTGTTGCAATCTGTATCTGTTTCCACATCCATGTATTGAGGACAAGTAAAAAGGAAAGAAAAGTTACCATGCTAGGCAAATTGTTGTTATAAATGGGTACCTAAAATAGGTGATATGTAATAGACTGGTTCTTCAATTGATGCCCAAGAAATTGCTTGTATCAGAAACATGAAAACTTGTGTTGCTACAGGAGGGCACTGGAATTTAAATCAAGAAGTTTGATCAGTGTGCTTATTGGTGCTAATTAATTTTTCTTTGTCAATTTATACATATAACTTTATTGCTTATGAACTCTAGAGACAATATCTTCATAAGCAATCAACTACAGAAGGGAATTTTGAAGCTAAAATTTCTATAGCCTCGCAGATTAATATTTAATGTGAGGGCTTGGGTGCTTTCTGGGCAATCTATGATATGTTGTTCTGGGTTGCTGATGGCATCTATTGAATGTACAAAATAAAAATAGGCTTAATTTGAATAATGCATCTTGCTCTGTGAGTTACTACATATTTTAAATAATGGTGTTATGAAGTGTCTTCTGTTCCTAGACTATCCTTTCTTCTTTGATTCTTTTAACCTTCTCACACCTGGGATGACTCTTAGGTTGAAGGTATCTTGACACGAGCTGCTGATGAATTGCAAGCACTTCAAGAAGAGCGGAAGGTGAATCTTAAGCAGATACTATTGTTGCTTGATGCATTCATATATGCATATATATATAATCTTAAAAGACATCCAATTTGCCATCATGCATCTGATTAATGGAATTTTCTTGGTGTCCAGAAAGTTGATCCTCAGACAGCTGAAGCAATTGACCAGTTTTTGTTGAAATTGAGAGCTTGCGCAACTGGGAATTCATCTTTCACTTTCACCCTAGATGATCCTGCTGGAAACAGCTTCATTGAGAACCCGTAAGAGAATTTAACAAACTGAAATTTTTACCTGCTGCATCTTAATTGTATATGCACATTGAGTTGCATGTTCTCAAGATCTAAACTTTCAGTTCTAATATTTTGTACTATATATATGTTGTACTTGAATTGAAATTTTCTTTTGGGACAGATTTATTTATCTTGCTTGTTACTTTTTGTCATATTAAACCTTTTTTCTTTTTGTGTTTGAAACAT
Organism: Croton setiger; assembly: GCA_948099555.1. Taxonomy (NCBI): domain Eukaryota; kingdom Viridiplantae; phylum Streptophyta; class Magnoliopsida; order Malpighiales; family Euphorbiaceae; genus Croton; species Croton setiger. The sequence continues at coordinate 9,468 of CANUEY010008534.1, read as the reverse complement.
TTTAGTAATTATCTATGAATAGGTTTGCTCCATCCTCAGACCCACATTTGAATATTAAGTTCTATGATCGAACTCCTGAGCAACAGGCATCATTGGGCTATGTAGTTGACCAATCACAGCTGGCAGAATCTGGTGACAGACCAGCATCAGAGGTGATACACACTGTGTCTAATCAAATAAGAAGAGAACCTCATGGGTCTGTTGGAGCAGTGTCTGGTCAACGGGCTATTGCTCAAAGCAATAGTGCAGATATTGCTGATGCGCTGTGTCGGTACACTGCACCAGAAGAGGTAATGCAGTTTCACTTGTTAACTATCCTATGAGTTAATTTGTCCTCACATATCGTTTGTGTGTTGTAATCATGTGTTTTTTGTTTAACAGGTGATGACTTTCCCATCAACCTGTGGGACTTGTGCCAGCAGGTGTGAGACTCGAATGTTTGTCACCAGTATCCTTGCCTACTCTTGGTTTCTCATTTATTAATGCTACATTTCTTTTGATTTAAATATTATTCATATACTGGATAAGAATCTATGATAATGTCCTGTCTTGTGCTTGTTTTTCATGTATGGTAATTGGCTACTCATGTTCATTTAATGTTGCTCCGTTTAGAATGTGGTAGGTTCTTAGATTCTTCATGTCTGGCTACTTAGAACTTCTGGGCTATATTTACATTTTCTGATGGAAAAATCACTCATGTTTCAAAGTGACGAAGTATGTTCAGATTAGGTGGTTAAATTATGTATCAAAAAGGGAATGGTACTTTATTTAAGCCACTTATAGAAACCCAGTAAAAAATCTGTGGTAGAATAGCTGTAATTGTTTCAGTTGCATATAGATTGTTTGGTTTCTTGACTGGGAATATCAAACAAGCGTAGAATTCTTACTGTTGAATGTCTATGTGATCCCTCTATTGCCTTTGTTGTGTACTTCATTATGGCGATTTAAATTTGCTCTGTTCAATAGTATTAGAAATTGACAGTTATGATAAACTTTGTTTGTAGATTGTGCACTTTGGGGTATTTTAGCTGCTGAAAAGTTTGAGAAGTTGCATGTAATTAGTTGGCTATTATCTTGTATGAGTTCCTTCATGAGCTACGCAGAGTCTACACATTTATAGAGCAAGTATTAGTAGGTAATTACAAGTGTTAAATGTTGGTTTTTATAACAGAAGTGAAATGATAAAAAAAAAGCTTGTGTAAGTTTGTGAACTTTATATGAGCTGAATAATGAAGAGTTTGGTTGCTCATTTATTGATCAACTAAGCCAGAGCCTGCCAGCTTGGTTCGTATCGACCTTTGTGTATGGATGGAGAAGCTACTACTACTAGCAGCAATATCCTTTTGCTGCATGAGATACATGGCCGGTGTCTTTTTCCTTGTTTGAGGTGCACGCTGCAGGGCTTTTAGTATTTCTGAACTTATTTCAGAGGAAATTATGTCGTAATGCAATGAAATATGCTATTCTTGGTTTTGGTTCACAAAATTTTGTTGCTTAATGGCAAAGCTTTGAAGAGTGTGGCGGAGGGTGAGAATGTAGTTTATTGAATTCACTTGCTAGCAGTCATTCATCTATTAAGTGTGATAATAAGTGGGGTGGAGGGTGAGAATGTAGTTTATTGAATTCGCTTGTAGCAGACATTCATCTATTCAGTAGTGACTTTCCAGAATTTATGGAAGAGATGTTGAGATTTCTTTCTTCAATTTCTCATGCTCCTACTTCTATTTGTGCAACGGTTTAATTCTCCATTTGAATTATTGTTTTAAGTTGCAGATGTTAATTGGAGGTTTCCTAAATATATGACCATGCTTTTTTCCCCATGCCTTGATATATTTTTCAATTATGGAGACTAAATGCATAGAGGATTATAGAATCCGACAATAACAACTGTCTGAAAACTGTTAAAAGCTTTGCATAGTTCATTTTATGAGCCTGATGTGAACCCTCCTAAAATCTTCCATTTTGAAACCTTGATCTATTTTGTGGAAGAATTTGTCCTTAACTATGTGCAGAAATTCCATACTTCCAAGAAGTAATTGTCATGGCATCCACCTGTGATTCCTGTGGTTACCGCAATTCTGAGGTTTGTAATCATTTGATAATATATTCCTGTTCACCTTTCCATGGTTATTAACAGATTATTTTCAATGCAGTTAAAGCCTGGGGGGGCAATTCCTGAAAAAGGAAGAAAGATCACCTTGCATGTGAAGAACATTATTGACCTAAGCCGGGATGTAATTAAGGTTTGCACTAACCTTAATGCATGCTTCTCCTATGTTGACAATAACAAAGTCTTAGTCACAAACTAGTTAAGCTCAGCTGTATGGATCCTCAAATTGTTATCCACTGAAACAATAATAAATAAATAAGCAAATGAATAAATAAATATAAAAACATAATAAATAATGAAACTACTACTAGGTAGACTCTAAGACGTGGATTGTATGCCTCCATTCTAACTTATCACTAACTAAACCCTCATCTACGTATCACATTTGCGTAGCACTGCATGCACAGGCCTACGCGAGACTTGCCCATACAACCTAAGTTGACCTTCTCTCACTTTATCATCAATCTCTGCTACTTGGACTTCTTGTCTAATATGCTCATTCTTAATCTTACCCAACTTAGCATGGCCAAACATCCATCTCAAGATGTTTCTCCTATGTTAGATGCACTGAAATTTCCTTTTTTGTCATTGTATGATTAGAGACAGGAATATATTGCGCACCATATTTTATTGGAGGAAAAGTTTATAGTTTGGGTGGTGAAGAAAGTAATCATAATAAATTTGAAGAGTATAGGAGGCAACCTCAGATCCCAATTCTCCCTGTTTTGTATAAGGAATATCATCTATTGTATGCTGGCTGGCTGTCTTTTATGGTTCATCCTACCTTTTTGTGGAAGGTAGTTTTCATACTTAAATTTGAGAAATGAATAGTACACAAATGGGAGCTAGTTGCACAAACTGATAGGTAACAAATAACAATTGCGTGCACATTGTTTATCATCATCCCTCTTATAGTGTGTTTGGGAGATTGGAGGGGAAGGAGAAAGGGTTTTCACCCTCTTTTTGCTTGATGAAAGGACTATGGGTAGAGAGTTGTTGCCTAGATAAAGGATTCCCACGAAACACACCTGTTTAACAATCCAATGATGAAATGAAACTGAGGAAGAGCATAATTGTTAGCCACCCCTAGTAGCCAACCTTCCCTGCGTCCTATCCGGGGGGGTTGGGGGTTGTGGTCCCTCACTTTCAGAAGACTGAAGCAGAGGATCGGCCATGTGCAGGTCGACCTCAGCAGCATTCGGCCCCCAGGCGGTTGACCTTCACACTTGGAATCCTTGGACCCGCATAACTTCGGGATCCTTGAGCCCCGATTTACTCGGGGCTTGCTAAATCTTATTGGGCGCGAGGATTTCGGATTCCTACGGACACAACTCTTCTATATAAGGGAACCCCAAATGTCACTCTAAGGACTAAGTCATTCACTAGACTTTCAATAATGTCTCTAATTTTGTTGGTTATAGATAAAGCATATATGAGAACAATGCAAAATTAATGGAGTTTGAGATACATGACAATCACTAAATTGCAAGTAAATCATGTCAAGCATTAACATTCTTAAATGGTGTTAGATGTTAAATTGCTTTATATAAAATCCTAAATATAAATTTTAGTGTCATTAAATAGAGAACTTTTGCTAGGAAAATCTGAGTTTTTAAAATAAGCACTAAATCAGAAGTTCCATATTATCATCAAAAGTTATTGATTTGTACATATCTTGAAAATATGCTTGTTCTCCGTTTTAGAATGCTTAAGTTACACTTGTTCTCTTTGTTCCTTCTACTTTGGATATGATGCTCTCATTTTGCTCACAATAATGTGGATTTATCAGTCAGATACTGCTGGTGTGGAAATTCCAGAGCTTGAGTTGGAGTTGGCCAGTGGCACACTTGGGGGAGTTGTTACAACTGTTGAAGGTTTAATTACAAAAATTTGTGAAAGTATGGCTTCTCATTTTCTTCTCTCTCTCTCTCTCTCTCTCTCTCTCTCTCTCTCTCTCTCTCTCTTTTGCCATTTAATTTTGCATTTTTTTAATAGAAAATTGTTACTTTTGATTGGCATATGAAAATTTTCCTGTTGCAAGTGGATTTTCTGTTTGCAAGCTTAAATTGGGTTATACAATCATAATATTTTTTTTTTTTTTGTAAGCAATACAACCATAGTATCGATTGATCTTGTATATGTGCCAGGCCTTGAGAGAGTACATGGATTTACTTTTGGAGATAGTATTGATGAATATAAAAGAAGCAAGTGGCAAGACTTCAGAGCAAGTCTAAACAAGGTAACTTCATCCTCGTGCATTTCTTGATGTTCTGTTACACTTTTGGGGGACACTGATGACATTTTGTTTCCTTTTTTCTTGTAAGAAGGATAGTTACGATACTTCTAAATTCTGTGATTTAACATGAAATGGGAACCTAGGACCTTTAGGTAAAAGGTTGTCTTATGTCTAGGAGATTGATTCAGGGACAGAGGGAATATATGTCATGCAGTATGTTCAAAAAATCACAACTTCTATGTAATTGCCATTTGGGTTTTGTTTTCTGTTTGGATGATTTATTATCCTCTACCTCTAGATGCTTTATTTTGTTTATGTCCCAACTTTTTGTTGTACATTAGCCAAAGCACTTATTTAAATTTCCGTGAAGTGTAAAATGAAACAAAAAGGAAAATAATTTTTTGGTTTCATCACACAAATAGATAACTTCTTTTCCACAAAGGAAGATTTATAGATTAATTGTAATTCCTAAAGATCTAACTTTTCTTCACTTGTGCAAAAGAGAGCCAGATGCATTGACAAGAAGAGTTTTCCACATTTGTCTTCAGTGGATACAAAGGACTCCTAAAAATATTCAATTTGCTAAAGCAATGTTATGAGTTATATGTTTTAGGAGTTATATGTTTGTGTTTGTTACTTGGAGGGTTGGGTGGTGTCTTTCTTTGCTTTTCTAATTTTGATAGCTGGTAATTTTATGCACAAATAATTTTCTGCTCTGCGTTGTTCAGCTTTTGAGTCTGAAAGAGCCGTGGACTTTAATTCTTGATGATGGATTAGCAAATTCTTTTATTGCACCAGTAACAGAAGATATCAAAGATGACAATCAGTTAGAATGTAAGATCTTTTCCTTTCCTGTCCTGGCTATACTAGTTATGAATCCCTTGGAAGATATTTTGTTTGGAAGAATGAGAATTTGGTTATAGGTTCAATTGTTAATGAGCAACATTAAACTTATTTCTATAATAAATTTCATAAGATTACAGTCTTGTTTTTATTCCACTTTCTAGTGCCCGACCCAAACAAACCCATTTTCTTTAAAGAATTAATGTACAAAAAGTACAGTGAATAAAGGATGGCTATGTTTTGCTGCAACTGACTGTTGCTGTGTTTTCTGGGTTTAGTTGAGGAATACAAGAGGTCCTGGGAACAGGATGAGGAGCTTGGACTGAATGATATTGACACTTCTTCTGCAGATGCTGCATATAACTCAACAGATTGTGTATTAAACCAGAAAACAGAAGAATAGATTGTCTTTTACATCAAAGATTATAACCTGTTAGATGAAAAAAAAAAAAAAAAAAATTAATCACATATTGTAAAAGATTATGGTGTTGTATTATTGTTACCTTTCACTTTTTTAATATAATATCAATTTATGAATTGTTAAAATAAAATATCATCTTCAATTATTTCTATAGGTGGAGCTGATGTTTCTAATAGGTGCATTTAGGTTACATTTACATTTGATGATCATATTGTGCAAAATAATGCAACTAGTCATTATGTTATGAATCACAATTTTCTTCTTCCAAAAAGGACGTGGTCCCGTGGCAATTGCAAAATGTGATTGTAAAATTCCAAATGCATGTTCAAACATACTTTCTACTTGACACAATTCCAGTATATTAATATCATCGTTGGTGCTTGACATACCAAACAATGCATGTTATATCCATAGATCAATCGGCCACAGGTTTAAGACTTGTGACAGCCATTGAATTGTCGAGCCCATGCCCAATGCGTACGGGCAAGACTTCCCAACATTCTTGGAAAATCACGTTCTTGGCTAATTTGGAGTAGCTTGCAGTATCATTGGCAATAAGTCTCCTTAGATATCGCTCCACAAATATCTCAACAATATTTTGACAAAATCTTTTGAAACATTCAATTGCTATTGACTCATCCATTTTGACATACTCATATGGTATGTCAAGCAGCTAGCAATTACTTTTTGCAAGGATGGCTGACCAGCTTTACCAAGGCCATCATATCGTTCCTGAAAATAATCATCACGGTTTTGTGCTTAACAATTTGAAGAAACAAAGGCCGAGACATTTGAAACCTTCGACGAAACATATATACATCGTACCGTGGATTCTCAGCATAATAATCATATACCAAATTATGATGTGCAGCTTCACGATTTCGATTAGTAATAATATGATGCCCTGGAATTGATCCTCTGTGAGTAGTTTTGACACTCAATTGGATTACAATTCCACAACTGTAACACCCCTTAATTTGATTATCTCTAACCGAGCTAAGTGTACCACAACGTATACTATATGGTATACAGAAACATACTAAATGAAAATTTTTATTTTTATTATATTATAACAAAATACATAAATTTTTAACTAATGTAATTTAAAAGTTATTACAATTAATGTACATGCCAAACTAATACTGCTATGCTCTCCACTTTTCTTCCTATTGCACACTCTGATTTTGTTTTTTAACTCTTATCTGTCTATCTATCTTTATAACCTATAAGTTTAGAAAACTAAACTTGCTAAGCATTATGTTTGATAGGTACTTTAACTATTTGACAGTAAATAAATATAAAACCAAATAACATTTTATTAACAATAATTTTGGTTGAAAATAGTATAAAAGGCACACACATGTTCTTAAAAATATTTTTCATTTACTACTTGTTATATTATTTTACTTTCTAACTGATTTCTATATCTGCATGTTCAATGTTTACTATATTTTATTCTTACTTGTTTATTATTACTTTGCTTTATTTTCTTTATGTTTGTTTCCTTTTACTATTTATTTACTATTTAATACATAATTCCTTACTTGATTTAATTATCTTTGCTCTACAAAGTAAGCGTTAAACTAAATGTAGGGTAAGGAAGAATTGTATGAATGGCCAAAACCATGTATGACTGTATGATAGGACTAAGCCTCTGTATGAAATTGTATAATTTTGGTCGGAGCCATTGTATGACTGTATGGTAGGTTGAAGCCTCTGTTTTTCTATATAGAGCAATACTGCATTAGTATGATATATCATATCCTTATTGAAAACCTAGTGAGTGACTTAGTCACTAGAGTGACGTTTGGGGTTCCCTTATATAGGGGAGTTGTGTCGGTGGGATCCCTAAATCTTCGCATCTAATAAAATCGGGGCCCAAAGATCTCGAAGTTATTGGGGTCCAAGGATTCTCAATGTCAAGGTCGGCCGCTTGGAGGTTGGATGATACTGAGGTCGACCTGCGCATGGCTCTTTGCGAGATCCTCAAGGTTACGACATGCATCAGAAGTCTCCTCCAGGTTGCCTTCCTGGTGGTAAGATGACCCCCTGGTGGGTAGCCTGTAAGATCGATTTCCAAGGTGGCTTACAGATGTCCCCCTTAAGTCCAAATCATACCATGTCTTGGCCTAATCAATGAGTTTCCAAAGTCGCTCATACATTGAAAAATTTTCGACCCCTAACTTAACTAGAAGCTATGTCACCATGAAAATTTCATACACAATCTCAGAACATGTTGGTTCGGTACCTTCATATTATTACCTCTTCGCCTCTTACTAGTTAACATCGACCCCATTGGTACATTCATAATTGTCAGGGGTAATAATTGTACTTTTGATTCCCCATGTCTCCTTCCCGCTATAAATATATGGTTAGGCCCTTCAACTTCTTCATTCCTCCAACAATATAACCTGTTAAATTAATGTTGCTTATTAAGCCATCCCTTCAACCTTTAATGTAACAACCTAACTTATAACTTTTATGTCATAAAACATGCTATTTTTTAACATTCTTATCATGTCACAAAAGAACGTCTATGCTATAAGTCTCCACAGAAAATCAGCATATGAGCAACACAGACACATATGCATTATTAACATATTAAAACTCTACATGTAATGCAATGACGTCCACCATGTATATGACATGCCATACATTATTTACTATATCATTAATTCATTTAATCATAGACATTATTAATAGATTACAAACCATATGAAAAAAATCTACATGATAAGATGATTCTAATGATGAAATGTGAGAGAGCGAGATCCTAAGCTTCAGCTGACCGACCCTAAGGAATGATGACGGAACTGAAGCTGTCAGTTGCCTCAAAGAAAACCTGGAATCATGTAAAAATAATTTAATGAGTTGCGTACTCAGTAAGTGCAAACTAAAAAAAACCTGGAATCATGTAAAAACAATTTAATGAGTTGTGTATTCAGTAAGTGCAAACTATATAATATAAACAGATCAATAAATCATAATTTCAAAATATTAAACAGAACCTGTCGTAGACAAACTTATTTTATAGGATTCCTCTTATCCAATAAGTCACAGATACCATAATCTGTGTTACCTTACATTCCCAAATATTAGTCAAAACATAACCATATACAAGTGTAAACCACATCATATAAACCAAACATGTAATTTGGTTTATCATAACTTAGCAAAATATCACAATTCGAGAACCTAGTTCAGGTTATATAACTTATCAAAATAACATGGCTCCAGATTATATTCATCATCTCACAGCACAACAATATCATAAGATGCATAACGACATGTCTTTCATTTTTCTTTAGTTGTGATTTATCGACTAAGTGTTGCCCCGGGAATTTCACGACATATCAGTAACCATAGCTAGCTAGCAAACCTATAAGACCAGAATATCATCGGTCAAAAAGGATCCGAGGATCAACCTTTATTATGCAGTATTCACCAGATTATTCTGCATCGTATAGGACCCGTATGTCTCTCTGTAACATATAGTACCCGTAGGTCTTTCTATATCAAATAGGACCCGTAGGTCTTTCCGTCAAATCATATAGAAACCGTAGGTTTCTCTCGTGAAATCTGCAAACACTGGCTATGATAGTTACAACGGCCATATTTAAGTCTTGTGGAAATGTATTTATATAACATACATCTTGTAACACCTCACTCTTATAACCTATGTCATAAAAACCGGCCTTTTTTTTTGACGTAACAGTGTTCACCACCTCGACAATACATTACCAACATATATATACATGCAAAGACTTGCAACACTACTCAATTAATGTACATTTCATCATGCGAGCATCCTACCGATATGGTTGACATAATTTCCTGCTTATCAAGTGATTACTTGCA
>CANUEY010008515.1:0-29724 GCA_948099555.1 Croton setiger | reverse complement strand
ATCTCTTCTCTGTTTGTTTTGATTGTCTTCCAAAATCAAATTTAAAGAAGCAAATTGCAGTGATGAAGCAATATTTTGTGGACTAGAGTTTCTGATCTGGGACTCTTCTTTCCCAATAGTTGAAGACTAACCCTTGGCTGTCTGAGCATAATTGCTTCTTTGCTTTTCTTTATTTTTTCCCTCTGTTTCTCAAAACCTTCTGGTTTTTATTTTTGCCAAATTCTTTGAGGCCTATGATGATAGCATAAATTATCTTAGCGGATTTCAGTGAGATTTATCAATGATCTGATTGTTACACACACTGAGGCCTTGAAATTTTGTTTTAGTTAGTATATTATTATAGATTTTAGTTGAAATTTATAGGGATATGGAAGCTGTGATGAGGCTAAGCACTTGAATGTGCTGACGAGCAGTGGACGAGTACCTTCTTTTGATACTCGCCGTGAGCTCTCTTAATTAACGACTTCTCCTTCCACTGAGCCCTAATCCCAAATTAATTTATTGTTTTAGATTAGTAAATGCGCCCATTACCAATACTGGGGGATGATCAGTTCCTCTAGTTGTAATGGCACGGGTGCTACAATCTACGTTTGTGGCTTATCCTGATTGGTGTCTTCCTTTAATGTCATTCAATCCTGGAAACACCACATACATTCTTCATTTTATTTTGAATCTTGATGTACCATAGAATTTTCTAAAAGATTTTTTCTCTTTTCAAGTTAAAATCTTCAACTTACACTTTTGATATCAAGTTTGAAGTAAGTTCCTACTCAAATTTGACCATAATCTGAAAAAACTAAGTTAACTTACAAATAACTTATAGATGGCAGATTGTGGAAGATAATAAGTTTGCTTCTCTTTGCACACAGCGGCAGCACCCAGTGATCTTCTGATTCACGAAGATGGGTCGCGTTCGTACAAAGACAGTGAAGAAATCCTCTCGCCAAGTTATTGAGCGATACTACTCGAAAATGACACTTGATTTCCACACCAACAAGAAGATTCTTGAGGAAGTCGCTATCATCCCTTCAAAGCGTCTCCGGAACAAGATTGCCGGGTTTTCAACACATCTGATGAAGCGGATTCAAAAGGGTCCAGTTCGTGGAATCTCTCTCAAGCTTCAAGAAGAAGAGCGTGAGAGGCGCATGGACTTTGTACCTGATGTCTCTGCCATCAAGACTGATCAGATCGAGGTTGATAAAGAGACTATTGATATGCTTGCGTCTTTGGGAATGGCTGACATTCCTGGAATTACTCAAGTCGACCCGGTGGCTCTCCCTACGACCCAGTTTGTGTTTGGTGGAAGAGGTGGTGGTGCTGGTGGCAGACCTGGTGGAAGGTTTTAAAGTAGTAATTATTATAAGTTTTTAGTTGGGTTTATGTTATTTTTGTATGTTAATCTGGACATATTTAAATACACTAATTGTTAGTTATCTCAAGTTGGATAATTTTTTGATGAGAATTTTGCGTTATTATTGACAAGCATTATCAATATTTATAAAAAAAGGAGAGTACATTCATGCAACACACAGATATCTAAAAACCTTGAATCTAACTGGCCAGTAATGGAATTTAGAGCTCTAAAATCTTGAATCTAGGTGGTCAATAATGGAATTTGGAGCTTTAAAACCTCGAATCTAACTGGTCAATAATGGAATTTACAGCTCAAAGTCGGTTATGAGACAATAGATTACATAATGCAAGCAAGGAGACTAACGGTCACCAACTGGCTGCTTCCAGTGTTTCTTAATTCCTACAACTGCAACTACTGAACTGCGTTTACAACTTACAAGCAACTCGAAGTTATTCAGTACATTGTACCTACAAGTTAGATACTCTCAAAATAAGCGGAACACAACAAACATGAGATAGAGGTTTCGTGACAACAGTGGAAATTGCTTACCGAGTTTTCGAACTGCACGGTACTTGTACTGCTATTGAGGCTGAGTTATGGGGGTGTGCTTCTTGCTCTTAAACTGACATGGGAGAGGGGATGGCCATAGATTAAAGTGCAAACTGACTCGCAAGTAGTCTTGCAAATTGTGGATTCAGAAGTTGTGGGTTCTGCTCAAAATCTAGTCCATGAGATAAGCAAGTTTGGGAAGTTCAGATGGCGAAGATTTAAGCCAATTTGGTTGCATATCCTCTCGCAAAATCTGCAGTGTAAATCAGCCATGGCCAGGTTGGCCCGTTTGGCCCGCCGATTAATAGGGCCGGCCATGGTCGAACCGGAAGGGTGACGTTCCGGTTCAAGTTCAATCATTTTTTGAACCGTGACCCGTATTAAACCGGAACTGCACTCTAAACCTGTCTATTAACGGCCCTATTATATTTCTTTAAAAAAATTAAAAAATAAAAACAAAATTAAAACCGGCCGACCCACCGGTTCAGAACCGTCAACCCGGAAGTTAACCAACCCATGACCACATCTATTGCAGTGCACAGAGCAACTTGGGTGGAATAGCCTAACATGGAAGCTAGATTGTTCCTTTTGCAGGGGTTATTATATGGCCTCGTGTGTTTTCTAATTAAAGGTTTATTTATAAATGTCCTTATATATTAAAAAAAAAAAAAAACAAACATGAGTTGAATACACTGAGCATATTGTTGAGTTTGTTCGATAAAACTAGTTGTTTGGATAGAGTTAGTGGTTTGTAGTAACTGTTTACGAAACAGTAAGAACTAAAAGTTACAGGGTATAAAATTTTATTTAAACATTTAAAATCTTACTCAAAAGTTATTTCACTAAATGCTATAAATAATAATTTTTAGCGTTTTGACTAGTAAAAAAGTTAAAAAAATCAAAAAGTTAAAATTTATTTCAAAAACTATTACCACACAAAGACTTAGTTTAGGGAAGGTTTTGTAGGGCCAAAATAATCTTCGCTCCAACTTTGCCCCAATTCCCATTTTCTCTCTAAAATTTTGTTGCCATCTCACACTTAACTAACCAATTGCACTAGAGGCAACCAATTTCGTCTAAAATTGAATAAATTTAAATTTTCAAGGACTTAAGACAACTTTTAGTGTCATGTCACCTCATAATAAGTTGCATAGACAATATTTTAAACCACGTGGCTAATTCAACTAGTCTAACCGTAAGATAAAAAAATGATTTACGCCCAAATAATATTTAATAATTGAAATTTTTCATTTTGGTGTTTGAATTTAAAGGAAAAATTCAAATAGGTCTTAAAAAACAAAAACTATAGTTTGGAATTTGAATTTCTAAATGGTGTGATATTGGAGTATGTATGAATTTGTTGGAAAATATTTTATCGAAGGTAGATTTACAAAATAAAAAAAAGAATTGTATGTCAAAAGTTAAATCATTAATATTGTTAAACGGCACCGTATAATCTGGATAAGATAGTCAAAAGGGTTTTGGGTTTTGCAAACTGGCGCGACTGGGCGTTTCTCTCTTCTGCTCACTCTCTTTCTCTTCTGGGAATTTATATTATTTTGTTCTTTCAATTTGGCTTGAAGATTGAAAATTTCAATCTCGAAAGTATCAGCCAACTTCACCCGAAGGAAAGAAGTGATATAATTTACTTTTTAAGGTGAAGTGATTCTGAGTTTAACTTCTGCACTTTTTTTTTTTTGCTTTCAAATTCGAAACCTGTGCTTGTACTAATAAACCATTTGTGCTTTCAACTTGTAATTCCCAATTTGTAATTATTCTGTACCTTGGCAGAGTGCCCTTCCCGTAAACAATTTTAAAAATTAAGTTTAGTTCAAAGTATTTCACAGTATAGAAGTTATTGTTTTTAGTTTAATTCCATCCTTTTTTATTTAAAATTAGATTTTTTTTATAGAAAATAAATTAGGAATTGGCTGAAGGCTATTTGATGTGTCTGTGTGGAATTAAAACTTTATAATTATATTCTGTAGGGAAAAAAGGGAACTTCTTGCTGATATATGCTAATTTTTTTAATAGTGTGAGAGCAGCCAAAAATATTGAGTTGCTTATACAATATGGGTTACCTAAGGAAATTTCTGCATTGATGAACAATTTCTGCTTTTGAGTTGGGGAAAAATGGTTTTCCTTATTACCATGCCAAAATCATTTTTCCCTCTTTGTTCTATCAATGTTGAGCCTAATTTGCTTCTCTTTTCTTCAATCTCTCCACAAACTCCTTTACATAACCCTACTCTGAGTACTCATCACCTTTGGAAAAATGTCTTGCCCTCTTCAATGCCCTGTGGACACAGTGTAAAACCTTTTCCTTGCTTTGCTGCTTCTAGGAGTCCTGATTCAGGGCCTGACCCTCAAACTAGCTCCAAGCTGAAAGCTAAACATAAAACAAGAACTCGTCGTTCAAAACCTGTGGATGCTCAAAATGATGGTGGAGAACATGAAACAATCCTCCCAGCAACTCCTCCGCGTAAGACTAGGCGTGGACGCAAGAGTGAAGCTGCTGCAGTTGAAGATGATAAATGCAACTCGCTTCAAAAAATGCTCGCATCTATTCAACAAAATGATCCAGAATTTTTAGAGAATGTAGAAAATATAATGAAGGACACAGTTAATGACAAGTTGGATTCTGAAATTGATGATGAAGGTGCTGCTGCTGCTGATGATGATGGCGACAATAATCAATCTGAGGATTCACATGAAGATGGTAGAGGAAAGGGAAAGAAAAAGAAGATGGTGATTGACGAGGAAGACCCAAATTGGCCGTTGGATGCTGATGTGGGTTGGGGAATTAGATCATCAGAGTATTTTGAGAAGTACCCAATTAAAAATGTTGTGGGGGAAGATGGATTGAAGATTGACTGGGAAGGGGAGACAGATGATAGTTGGGTGAAAGAGATTAACTGTCTTGAATGGGAGAGCTTTGCTTTTCATCCAAGCCCTCTAATCGTTCTTGTTTTTGAGAGATATAACAGGTAATTAAGTTACCATTTGGTATTTTCTCTCACAAGAAGTATGTCATATTATAGAGCACAAAAAATGTTGTTAAAGGTTTGATAATACTTTTAGGGTTCTTGATGAGTATGTGTAATTTGGTAAGCAGAATGATTTAAATCAATCTAAGTATAAGCTGACAGACTTAAACTGAAATTGAATTCTCTGAACAATAACTAAGAATATCAAATGAAAGCCCCATTTTCTGTTCATTTATAAGTGTATGTTGTTGCTTGAGTTCATTTCTAGAGTAAAAGCAGTTTCTGAACAATAAAAAGGTATTTACTCTAGTGTATTATCGCTTCACTACACAACTTCTAGTAAGAAGCAGAAACCTCCTCATTCAAATATGGAGATTCATGTACCTTGGTTCCTACCTTGAAATATGCAGGTATTTTTCATGTTTATTGTGGAATTTATATACCATGCATATCATATCAGTAGGGATGATTGCTGAGAAATCAATGTAACCAATTAAGTTCCATGTCAAAAGGAGTAGAATACTGAATGGGCTTAAATTGTTAATTAATACGGAACTAAAATTTGTATTTAGGTCAACTGTCAATTGGAACACTTTGAAAGAATTAGAGAAGGCGGCCAAAGTTTACTGGAGCGCAAAGGATCGACTGCCTCCTCGAGTATGTTACATATCTTACTTTTCTCTTCTGAAATTTAAATTTATTTGATTTAGAAATTTTTATTTGTTTCACTGACATTGTCAATAATTTGGTACTTTCTGACCTTTTTGATTTTTGATCATTTGATGAAACAATATCTTCTCTTCCTTCAATATGTTGATCAACATTAGAAATATTAAACTCTGCTTGCCTTACCACCGATTCTTCACTCTAAACTGTTAGGGTTATGTAGTTTAGTTAGTCTTTCTATTCCTTATTCCATAGTTATTTGTAAAATTAGTTATTTGAATATCATTTAACCTTGAGAAGCTGTTTATGGTTTGATTGGCTGTTTGCAAAAACTAATAGCTATAAATTGGGGTGGTTAACATTTTATAAATGTGTCTTAAACCTCTAAAAGCCACCTTAAACACTGTTATGGAACACCACAAGAGCACCATTTAACATCTTGACAAGTCTAATCAGTAAGAGCTATTTGTGTGGTGTTCCGTACGGTAAAATATCAAAATGCTAAAGCTACCTAAATTGTTGGTGCTGAACACAACACCTTGGTACATAGATGTAATTACCTTGGATGTTATTTAATAGATGAGCCCTTAATGAGTGAAATATTGATATTGGATGTATGTTGAATCAGACAGTGAAGATAGATATCCATATTGAAAGAGATTTGGCACGTGCTCTTAAAGTTAAAGAATGCCCTGAAATTCTATTTTTACGAGGAAACAGGATTGTATACAGGGAGAGAGGTGAGCCATACTATTCTCTTTATATCAGTCGAGCATGGTTTTGCCATTGCATAATATATTCTAACTATGGTTTTCGATTTTACAATGGACTTTCAGAGTACCGAACTGCAGACGAGTTGGTCCAGATGATTGCACATTTCTATTACAATGCTAGGAAGCCTTCTTATGTCAAATGATGCAGTCTTATTTCACCGTGAGAGAATATCAACTTTTTGCAAGTTCATTGTCTTACAGCCACTTACTCTTAAGACAATATAATCTTCCCTGTGGAAATATTGATGCAAGCCACCAGAATGCAGGGAATTTGAAGGAGAAATATGACTTTCCAACACTTTATATTCTCATCTCCTAAAATCTTAATGTTATGAACTGTTTTTCAAAATAAACCAAAACATCATCGATTGTATTGCTTTTGAACACTTTACACGAGTTTCCAAGCAGCCCAAATTGCATCAACAGATGTGAAACAGGCAACCCAAAACTACCAAAAAAATGAAGGTTGTGTTGCAATGAATATAACCTTTTTGCTTTTACTAAAATGAAGGCTTTCAAATGTACAGAGCATCAACAAGAAAAATTTCCTTATTTGTTCATATGGTTAACCAACTTAACTAGTTAACAACCAAATTATGAAAATTGCAGAAGGCGAAATGAATTATTCTCTGTTGCTATGAATTGTAAAATTCAGAAACCCTTGCAAATTATTTCTTGGATGCAAGATAAATGCCTGAAATAATAGCCACACCAGCAACTGCAACACCAAGAGATGTAAGAACCTTCACAACTGAAACACTAGGTTTCTGCAAAGGCATTTCCAGGAGTTCCTTAATCTGCAGTTGAAGTCCAAAACAATTAAAAATCTATATTCAGTTGTTCATTGATCGAATTTAAAGTTTGAAATCAGTTACTCGACATAGTAGAAAAAAAAAAAAAAAAAGAACCTTCATAAGTAGAATAATAAAAAAAGGAAATGGTCGCTAACCTGAACAGGCTGCTTCCAGTGCTTCTTAATCCCCTGCAAATGTCCCTTCCCAACAACTGCAACCACTGAAGTATGTTCATTAGCAACTAACAGTAACTTGGAAGACATGTACCTGCAAGTTGGATAAAGACACTGCAAATTGTCAATATGAAATTTTTTTCTAAATAACATCAAATTGAGAAAGATGAATAGAGAGACTAGCACTACAATAGAGTATATTATAGGAATAGCACTACACAATGAACCATTAAATTACATAGCAATAAGTAGATAGATTCGTCCTCTTTTTTACTAGGTATGAGACTCCTAAAAAAGCCCCAATCACTCCTTAATTACAAATATCCTAATTAACCATATAAGTCAACAAAAAACATAATTGCTACTAAATCATGACATTTAATACAGATAGAAAACCGTAAAACTGAAAACTGAAAGAGTAGTCCAATACTAAGAGAAAACCTCCTAAGCAATTAAAGGAATCCTAAAAATAAGGAAAACTTTATAAACTTCCCAAACGGCTAGGATGCTCCTGTAGCACAAATCAATGACATTCATAACACTTTTAATGCCAAACACAAGTTCTAAAAATACAAGTCATAAGAGGTATAGAAGTAAATCATATTGTCAGCAAAGAAACACTAGATGATTCTATCAACTATACTGTTACGATCCCACATTGCCGAGGCACAACCTTGGCAAGAGCTTCCCTAGGCACCGTCCCCTTGCATGCCGGTTTTCAAGAATGAGTTCTACCTAGACGATAAAGCTTCAGGCCTTTCATATCAATTGGCATTAGAAGCAGCCCAATCTTGCAAGACTCAAGGACTGAGTGGTGACCCATGGAGTGGTGGCTTGCAGAGTGGAGGCCTAGACCTGTTAAATGGACAGGAGGTCCAAAGAGTAGGGTGCTGGCTGTGATTAACGAGGACATTGGCTCTGGGGTATTGTTACGATCCCACATCGCCTAGACCTGTTAAATGGACAGGAGGTCCAAAGAGTAGGGTGCTGGCTGTGATTAATGAGGACATTGGCTCTGGGGTATTGTTACGATCCCACATCGCCTAGGCACAACCTTGACAATAGCTTAATATGTCCCTAGGCACCCTCCCCAGCAAACTGGTTTTCAAGGGTGAGTTCAAACTAGCTGACCAATCTTCAGGTGGTTCGTATCATATACATTATCACTATAAGGCTTTTTTGCAATCGAAATGAAATCAGAGTAGAAATGAAACTGTAATGGTAATCCCGGTTCTTCACCAAATGATAAAGGATTGTTACCACACACTTAGCAAGAAATATATTTGAACAACTAAACACAAACTGCATACAAATATGTTGGCAAAGGAATATTAACTGGTCTCTCTCATGCACAAGGGTTTCCATTAGAGTAGGGAACTCCTTGCTCATCTCTTGAATCACGAGAGTCAACATGTCCACGTCATCCATTTCCTTCAGCTGAAAAATATCAAACATAGCAAACTATAAATTTCTCCCTCTTGAAGCACACCCAATGTAAGGAAACGTAATTGAATTCTTTGAATGGGTAAAAAGAGCCATACCATTTTGTTTAGGTCCTCCGGGCTTGGTAAAAAGAATGCTTGAAAAAGTAGCGAGTACAATAGCTTCGTCTTATGCCAAAGAGGCATTTTCGCCCATGTCCTTTTTAATGTAATCTGTTTCATATAATACCATCAAATGTGTGATTAAATTCATCAATGTGACAATAAGAAAGTAGAGAGTACAATAGCTTTGTCTTATGCCAAAGAGGCATTTTCCCCCATGTCCTTCTTAACCTATTCTGCTTCATATTAATAATACTACCAAATGTGTGACTAGATTCATATATGTAACATAAGACTTAAATACAAAAATAGATAGTCAATTTGATAAAAACTAATCCCAAAATAAAAAATAGAAACAGAGAAAGAACAAGAAGACAGAAGTTAGGTGAACGAGAATGGATTCCGAGATAAGAAGAATAAGAAATAAAGACAGAAAGAAATAGAATGTACAGA
This sequence comes from Croton setiger, assembly GCA_948099555.1. NCBI lineage: Eukaryota > Viridiplantae > Streptophyta > Magnoliopsida > Malpighiales > Euphorbiaceae > Croton > Croton setiger. Next base: position 20,431 of record CANUEY010008515.1, on the reverse strand, counting down.
GGGAGGGAGGGATAGAGATAGATAGAGAGAGCAAGTTGTAATTTCATTACCATTGACAACCCTTCACTATATTGTTACGTTATATTTTATAATATAATAATAGCTTACTCAAAATGTTCCCATCAAGCTACATATTACAACTATTCATTTCAGCAAACAAAACACATGCTTCACTATCATGGAATGCAGCACACCAAAATACTACTTCTTAAGATGATGCAGGGGAGCATTTTAGCTGTTTAGGAATTTAATAATGTTTCCTTATCATTTTAGGTTCTCTTAATTATTAGAAAGTTGCCTTTTGTTTTCTATTTTTCTTCTATATGAAGGACTGTTTATTAGTTTCCTTCTTCTATACGAAGTACTGTTTATTAGTTTCCTTTAATTAGGATGCGTGTGCGGCAAGAACGTCCTTGTCATCAAGAATACAATGGTGCACCACCATATCAATACCTTCCTCATGAAAGTCCTTGCACTCAAGAATTAAAGAGCTGATTGCAGCAAATATTCACACAAATCATGTTGCAACAATCTTTTTTCTTCCTGTGCCCATATGACTGAAACGCAACAAGGATCAAACCACAAAATTGAAGCCTCTTCGAACCATAAAGATTAAACCAGAAAGTGATTGAATTGATGAACATATTCTATTTCACAAGCTGACCAACATCAACAACAACACTTCTCACATTTTGATATAAAAAAAAAAGCGCCTACAGATACAATCCAGTACATTAAAGAACCACAAATCCATTACTGGACTCTGCATATTTTCACCCTGGAATTCATCATTGAGGCTATAAAAATTATCTCACTAACATATGATACCCTAATAATTGGAAACTCCAGTATTAAGAACTCCAACAAAATCTTTCACTAAAGCTTTATCACCATTAGGTAACATATAATTCTTGACATTAACTAGCGCTAGCATTTCAGCTTTTATAATTAAAAAAAAAAACTATGTATTGGCATAAGAAGAAGCTGAATTGAGAAGTTTCAACCAAAGAAAAGGATCTGTTGGAATAATGTCAGCCAAACATGACAGCAAAACAGTAAAATAACCAAATGATGTTGTAAAGAACTGCTTCTTGTGCCTCTGCCTCATCTCAAACTCCATTTCTTTTGGATGTACAACATATTGCATTGGTTGTTTCTTCCTTAATCATCTCCATAATTCAAACTCGATGAATTTACAATTTCTAAGTGGGTGCAACCAATGTCAAAAGAAATGCCAATTATACCATTGAATTGCTCATTAACACCCTCTTGATTTCAATCCTCCAAATTCTCAAGTTCAGGAACCAATTGAATGAACAGTCCTCAACAATGATACACAATGATGCAAGTCATAGAATGAGATCACAATTTTTACAATTTCTTGCATAAAAAGAATTGAACATTATGGCAATGAATTAAACGCTTTTGAATGAAATCAGATAACAAAATGCTAACCAAACATGAACAGCAACTAATAAAAGCAATCAATCATGTGTCCCATTGGATTAATGTCATAAGCAACATTCAAGGACATCATAATCATGGCACCATTTTATCACAAAACCTCATTGTCAACATTCATGGAGGTTGCAGCACTCAATCAGTTTCTTACAGTGTTAGAGAGTGATGAATGGCATCAATTGACATTTTGTTTAGGAGTGTAGACAAACCTAAATTAAACGTATTTTTATTTTAAAGTATATTTAAACAAATTTCAATAGAGTTTTTGCTTATTGGGGTTGTGCTAGATCCAGGAGACATGTACCAAAATTTAGAACAAAAATGGAACCTGAAAATAAACCACCTCTCTAGGAACCATGCCGAAACTCGAATTGAAAATTTTAATGTGTGGTTATGGTTCCTTTGCAAGAACCAAACGGGAATTGCACAGAAGAACCAAAGTTTAACCGATTTATTGTATAATTTATATCCCACACATGAGCATATATATAACCAATTATATTATATTTGTCTATAGAATTTCATTGATTTTGGTTTATTAAATATTCAGCATAATAAAAATATATCAATTGGTGTTAAAATATAAAAAAAAAATTTTATAAAAATTATTGTATATATTAGTAAATAATTGTAGATATGTGTAACAAAGAAAAATCCTAATAGACATTTTAAATCATTTTAAAGAATGGAAATGAAAAGTTGAAAGTTTAGCTCTCACCAGACCTGTGCCAGAACAGGCATTGGAGAATTGAGAACCGAGAATAGTATCAGAACTGGAACCGAGACAGAACCTATATGGTTATCAATTATCCCAGTTCCAGTTCCAGTTGCAAAAATATGAAGAACCAAAAATCAGTTCCAATTCTAGTTCTTTGTAGGAACTTGAACTGGAACCGGATCATTCTATGACAGACAAAAAAAACAAACAAAAAGAAGCAGAGCTCTGGCCAAAGTCAGCAAAAGCATCTTACTTGCACAGGTCGATCACCAAGTATCACCCTGCCACCATATCTCCTGGCTTCTTCAAAAGCCACACGAAATTCAGAACCAGGAAAAACCTCAAGCTTATTGGCAACCTACAACAATCAATTAATTGAATTGATACATCAAAAATGTTAAAAAATACCAAATGCATTATATTTCAGGTCTCATTCAGAATTATAAACATTCAAGTTAGAAAGTGCAAAAGAAAAAAAAACTGAAATGGAGAACAGAAGATCATCATACATACCTTGGCAAGAAACCAACTGTAGAGGATCCCAAACAAATTATGGTTTTTCTTCCACATCTCTATCATTTCTCTCGTAGTTGGTATCTAGACAACCAAAATTCAAAAAAAAAAAAAAAAAAAAAATTAGCAATGCAAAACTGAAAGTAAATTATTAAAAAAAAAATTTGGTTAAATCTGATACTCCTCAGATCTAAAAGTTATGTCAAAACCTAATGATTTTACCATCAAAAGTATTATGCCTTCAAGGAAAGAAATCAAATATCGAGCCAGCATAACCTTCCGGGCATTAATGCAGAAGAATCTAAATTCAAAGCTCTCAAGACAACTATTTTGCAGAGTGCAGTGGAGGCCTCTAATCTCAGAGAGAGAAAGAAGCACAATGGTTCTTCAAAATATACATGTAAAAGCTGGGGAGGAAAGGCAAGAAACATTTGGGACAAACCTTCAAATTCTGAGGGGTTAGCACTGCCACTCTACTGGAACACAATTCCAAAAAGACAGCCTGCAAGTGGTTCATTGAAATTAATGAGAAGATATAAGAAGTAAACAAATAGAAGCAGGCAGCTAACATGCTTCCAATGATCCATCCATAGTCAAAATTAGTGATCTTGAATAGGGAAATAACCTGGGGTTTCAAGCAGTCAATTACAGCTTGAACTTCTTTACATGATTCCTGCAATACAAGACAAAAAATAAACACAAGCTGATGAATACTGTGAGATGAAATCCAATCAAAGCTCCTTAAAAATACACTCTTCAGTCATTGGATCACAAAATAGAATTCCCAACATCGGTTGGTGCTAAGTTTTGAAAGCTAAGCTTGTATAACAGAAACTTAATTAGGTAATTCCCTGTCAAGTAGGGAGCAATGACACTCTTCAAGAAAAAAGAAATAGAATTTAAATTCGACATTCGTTTTCTAGTTCCTTTGATTGAAAGATTTGATTTTTCAATATGAAACAAAACAGAAACCAAATCAACAAATTATTATTATTTCAAGAAAACAAAATTCTGTTCCTCCAACATTGATACACACCATTATCCCCTTCAAATTTAAATTCGAAGAAGAAAAGGAAAGAAAGGTCAATTCAATTCACCTGCGAAACATGGGCTGTGCCGATCAAGTATACGTCGCACGACCCGCCTTCAGCCGTCGACGGACAGTTAAGAACCACCACGTTTTTAGAAAGATTCTCCGGAAGCTCTCTTCTTTCCGGTTCATCACAACCGAACCCTGAACTCGCGCCGGTTTCTTCTTTCAATTCATCAGCAACGTCAACAATGCTCTCGCTCAAACCATCGTTAATCGGATTAGGATTTTCGATGTGCACAAAGTCCTCGGCTGGAGGAGGTGGGTCCAATGGTTCCGGGTCCATTACCGGAATGTCCGGTTCGGGAACAAAGGGTTTGCGTGCTTTGGTTGCAAAGGAAGTGATTCTTGAGAACTTTAAAGGGGATACTGAAATGTGAGAAGCAAATTTTACGTTTTCTTGAACATTAAGGAGACGAAATTTGTTAGTGTCAGTGAAGAAGAACCGTAACTCGGACGAGTTCAGTTGAGTGACAAGGCGAGTCAAACGATTCATAAATCGGGCATCGGGGTTCTACGCGTGAAAATAACTCCGATTAACCATGTTTTATAGTGAAACGACGTGGTAGTAATGTAGGTTCCAGGACCCTCGTTTTGCCACGTTGAATGCAGATTGGCGCTATTGCCCAAATTTTAAAATACTATTACCATTAAGGAGTTTTTAAGAATTACGGATCATCTACAGTTACACCTTAAAGTAATTAAAAAATAAAAAATATTTAAAAAATACGTAATTATTAAAATAAAATAAAAATATATGGATGGATGGATAAATTTATGGATAGATTATTATTATATATAGTCAAATTATATAACATTTTGAAAAACTTAACAGTTTAATCTAAATTGAAAGTTTAATCAAAGCCGAGTATTTAATTGAAAATTTACTTTTTTATCAGTTGAATAAGAATTTTTCATTATTAAATATTGAACCAAAATATTTTCATTTAATTGTAATAAATATGGAAAAATTTTAGCAACCAAAAAAATAATTAAATGGTTACCAAAAATCTAAAAATTTAAACAAAAGCAAAAAAAAAAAATAAAAAATAGATAAGCATTGTGTCAAACACTTGGTGTGCATAGAATCAATAATCTAAAAAACCATAGAATCAATGAATGATTTGAGATGAATTAGTTTTCATCTCAAATAGATTACAACAAAAACAATGTCTTCCTAAAAAAAAAGGAAAAAGAAAGAAAGAAAGAAGACTATAGAGATAAAAATGAATGAATTGCATAAGATTTTGAAATATAGAGTATATAACTAAAACTCAAGAATCCAAATAAGCAAATTAAAAATGTAAGAACTGCAAATAAAAAAGAAACGCAACAAAAAGGAGCACATGAAAAAATCCAACAAGCAAATTCAATAGCCGCTAAAGTTGGATTAAACATTGCATTCAAAAATTAAAGATAGACAATAAGCAAAAGTTACATTAAACAATGCATTGGAAAAATGACCCAGAAAAGAGTTGATGTAGGAGGTGGGGTTTTTCCTCTTAAAGTATTGAAAAAGCTGTGGAAGAAAACATAGCTTGGATGCGTAATTTTGAATTTTCTTCACTTTAAGAACTTAACATCCCTTTTTAAGATCAACAATTGAGACTCAATTATTGAGTCTTCTTTAGTCGCTGGCCGGTGTTGATGAAGATTGAAGAGTGTCGTGAGCAAAGAAGAGAGAAGAATGAAACACAATTTTGATTTTTTTTAATATTTATTAGGTATACTAAAACGACATGATTTAAGCATATTAAGTTTAATTTTTTATTAACTATACTAATCGATAATTTTAACGGTAACAATCAAACACTTAATTAAAAATTGACAAACCGAAATCAAAATAATTAAAAACAAAGAATAACCGAATAACTAATTGAAAATCCACAAACCGGAACCAAAATAACTAAAAATAAAAAAAGGTGTCAAATTTGATAACGGAAATTGAAATATCTTTTGGTTTTTGTTTCCTTTTTCGGTACTAGCCGAGTTTTACTCAGCCTTAGGTTTAATTGTAGAAAAGGTTGAAAAATGGTCAATTTGTACAAGTTGAACAAGTTCAAGGAGGAAATTGGACAATTAGGCTATTGGGATGTAATTTACCGAAATGTAGGGGGGCAAAATGAGATTTGCCCTAAATTTTAGCAAATCCACCCATGTCGCGTCGCGCGCGGCCAGTCGACGATCATTTCATATTCAATGGCGCGTTTGCTTGAGGGTGTTAGGGCAGAGCAGAGAAGAGCTTTCATTTTCTCATCTCTCAAAGGCCGTCTAGTTGTTAATTAATTTTTCCATGCATATCTCCATTATTCTGGTAAGGTGCCTTCACTTGCTCGGCTCTGAATTTTCTGTCGTAAGTCGTAACTCAAATTCTATAATTACCTCAACTTGCAGGCAAGAAATATATCAAATTGTTGCTTAGTCGAAGTGGGGACTGGTTTCTTCTCGCATTATTCATATTGAAGATATATTTTCTCTTTTAAAAAATGGTGGAAAGAAAGCCCTTCAAAACTAAGTTATGCGTATTGTATCAGAAGGGTCACTGCCCGCGTCAAAATTGTTCCTTTGCTCATGGAAATGCTGAACTTCGGCAGTTTTCTGCTTCTTATAGTGGTAAATTAGCCTTTTTCTTGCGTCATTCCATACCTAAGTTGTTGTTTTTTTGCATTAAGTCTCTGCTTTTACTTGTTAATTAGTTTTGTTTGTTACTTGCATGGCCACGCTTGACTTCTATTTAGGTTATCTCAGCTGTTTTTATGCAAGATATTTCCGAATGATTTAGGATTTTATGGTTTTTATTTGGGAAATGATTGGCACTATCAATGTTTTTTATGATGTATTAATCCTTATGAGTTTCCCAGTGTTTAATGTTAATTGTTTTATAAGACATTCATTCGTATGTAGGTTTGAATGGAGTTTATTTCATTTTTCACTATTTTGATCCAGATGTGTCATTTGGATCCCACTGTTCGCTTTCACGGTTTCTTCATCTTGACATTGCCTGAGCCTTATTAAACAAGCTTTATATGTTGCTATTTTTCAAATTTTCCTTTTTACTTTATTTTGGTTATTAGGCAAGTCATTGATTTCTTGTCCGAAATTTTTATTGTCATGAGCAAACATTTTTAAAGAAATTTGCTTTTGTCTAGTTATTTTGCACAAGTCATAGTGAAATGTCCAGATACTTTGGCTATGAAATGCGCATGAGGAGATTCATGTATTTATTGATGTACTGGTTGGAGTTCCGAGCAAAATGCCTTCTGGAGTTATGAGTTGCATTATATCAGCTGTCTGAAATCATAATTTATGAATGGAGATATTCATTGACAGGGTTGATACTTTTGATAATGCTGGTGTTGGTATTTATCATGGTCATCTCGTCGGTATCATCTTTAATCTAATTTCTCTGCCAACTGCAACTATTTGATGAAGGATTCATATTAGTTTTCTGGGAGTTTGTGTCATTTGATGATACTGAGATCAAAGGCTAATGTGATATCTGATTCAAAGCAAATATATACTGGTGGAGGTTCTTTTTATTATTACTTCTCCTTGAATGACTATGTGAAGGGATGGCAAAGTTTCTATACAAGTTATTTCCTGAAGAAACCAATCCTTTTTGCATATTATGTCTCAGTATGGCACCATGGAGAAGTCTTTAGTATTCGATTGCATTGCCTATCTTATTGCTCATCAAGAAGATTGGATATATCAAATATTCCTTGTTCTGTCCTACTTCGATATTCAAACAGTTCTACTATGTTTGGTGAAGTTTTTGTTTCTATTCATTTCATGAAGGTGCTAGTTTCATGGCTCCTTTGGAATTGGGAAGCAGGCACTATTATTGTTCATTATTATGTTACTCTTTTTGTTCCATGTGATGGTAAGCTTAGTCTTATTACCATTTATTGATTATCTGCTTGCTGTTATGAGATGACATAAGTATGATGACATATATGCTGTATTGGAAACTCTCTATCTTGTTCTTTGATCTGCATTGTAGGTAAGAGGGATGGCCGTGGTGACTTGAGGGATAAGCTTGACAAGAGATTTTCTCCGCTGCGTAGATATTCACCAGGAAGAGATTCAAGAGAGTACCATGCTTTTCATGGTCAGAACTTGCATACTTTTAGTTGTCTGCACTTTGATCATATTATATGTTAGGATTCCACAATGGAAATATACAAACTACTAAAAGGGCATGCAAGGGAGGAAGGCCTACTATCTAGTGCTAACTTTTGGTAGTGGTTGGCTCAATTCCAAATATCCATCAGTTACTCCCAAATGAATCATAACCTCTAATCCGATTTACTCCCCTTACCCTACTACAATAAAAATGACAATTACCGATTCTTGAAATTTTCTCTTTTTTATTTCTTGGCTATTGATTACTTTAGTTCTTCACCTGCACTTTTTGGTTATATTTACTTTTCATCCCTTTAATTTTGGATGCAATTAGGTGAAGTTTGTAGAGTCAATAAAATATAGGTTTCTTAGTTTGTTTTGTTGTGAACTTGTAATGATTGCTCATTTGACCCTTGTTCTATATATTTATTTCAGGATCTAGCCCATCCAGGTCACTAGAGGAAAATAAGTAAGTCAAAAGAAACACATGTTCTATTACTACCAATTTATTTGAGGTCCTTCGTGCACTTCCTTTCCTGAGGCATATTTTTGTTATATTAGCTCTCTGGACCCCGAGTCAGGTCTTGTGAGAATTGTAGGTTCAAAATATTCAATGAAATTTCATTACTATGCCAATCTCGTGGTAGTTAGAAAGGTGCAATGGGCAATTTTAGTGCCTTAGTAAAAGGCAGGACACTTTTTAGACCTCAGGCATGGCCTGGCACCCATGCCTGGGCACACTCCTGTAGTGTCATAATTTTTTAGAGGAATCTCTACTTTTTCTTTCTGTTATATGTTGGAGAATGACTTCCATCACGCCATGGTAATGTGCCCAATATTATATAATTACAATACTTCAAGATTTTGCTTCTCATCAATAGGTTTAAGTGTACACAATAAGCAATGACAACTTTGTTAGCAATAATCTGACTTGTCAACCTTCACCTTCACAAAGGCTTCGGTATTTGTTGATTATCTGCTGGATTGAATTGTTTCATCAGGCTGTGTGCTAAATATGGAAAACATTTTTTTAAGTTTTTCTCAATTCAAAGTCTCCAGTTTGGATCTATGCAGAAATACGAGGGAAGTGTGGCTAGTTTATTGTGTTCTGATGGGTGGAAAAAGTGGAAGTAAAATATCTTATGAAGCAAGTTTTTGGGGCATTAAAATACACATTCTTTCCATGTCATATGAAAGAACCAAATTTTCTTATTTTTCTTTCACGTTCAAGTATTTAGGTTCTAAAACGACTTCTTTCACTGTGACAGAAAACGAAGGAAAAAGGAGCATTTTGACGGACAGAATAATTTTCCTAGAAGTCCAAAAAGCCCGGATGGGGCAGAAGAACATGCTAAACGAGGAAAAAACAAAATAACTGATTCTAGAATTGTGTTTAGGGAACAGGTTAGAAGATTTTAGCATGTTTGTATCTCTATAATTTTAGGCTTGTTAATTTCTGCTGCCTTTTGGAAATCTGCAGCTAAAAGAATTGCATTCAGAGATCTGCATGCTCGATCAACAAAAATCTAAGTTAAAGGTTAGTCTAGCAATAGCTGAATTATTTTTTGATGTGACTCTTGTATGTTGTGCGTTCCCCCTAATTTCTTTTGTTATTTTATCTGACTTCCTGTTAGTTAGAAATGAGTTTATTTGAAAATACATATTTTCATTCTTGGAATTGAGAAATGTCATTTCAATTCTACAAATTCAATTCCCCATAATTGAGTATGCCTATGCCTTCACAAAATTTTGTTAAAACAGATCGATTTAATGACCTAGATTTTATAAACTTGAGCAAATCAAGTTTTCTAAATGAATTATAAAGTACTGACAAAACAAGTGTTATGGACAAAACTATCCATATTATCTCCTGTTCTCGTACTCCAATATTCCTTTGTCTCTTTTTCTTCTTTCTTCATTTTTCTCCTTCCTGATTTTTTTTCTCACTTCTATGTATTTCTTTCCTCTTCTAATTCAAATTTTGATATATGTGCATATATTTCCTCAAAAAAATTGGACACTGATTATAATTATGTCGTATTGTTATTTTTTCTATATTATTTTACCTTTGCTAGTAAGTAACCATTATATTGACTTTTTGAAATAAATACAGGAAAAATTGATTATATATTTGTTCCAAATACGATCCATTCAGTTCCATGCTTTAAGTCATATCATTTTGAACATGTTCATCTACAAGTAGATAAATTATACTAGTAATGTATCTCTGAATGAATTGTGCATTTCTTATTAATTGCTTTTGAACGAGCGGTGTTATTGTAACCTTGCATTTGTTGTTTATGTGACAAGTATGGTGTTATATGATTGTAACTTTTCATTCTTTTTTTTTTTTTTCATAGCGTCATTTACCTCAAATGGTTTTTAGGTGTGTTTTTCTATGGTTTTATATTTGTTGTAAGGAAATGTTTGGATTGTGGGTTCGAAATCCATGGGAATTTTCTAACTTTGATTCTTTGGAATCTCCTTTGTTTGGTGTTGTAGATATTTATTCATGATTTTGAAATTTGAAGGGTAATTATATGAATAAAGAGACGTTTTTTGAATCCCTTATTAAATTAAGGGGCATTGAACAATTAATGGGTTTTGACCTTTTTTCCTTTTATGTGCCAACCAAGTTCTTAAATCTACTTAACGTTCAAAATCCCTCAGCTACAAATTGTAGCCTACACTTTATTTCAACATGTTATGAAACTGAGAAATACATTTTACTGCTTTGTGATTTTACTTTGTGAAGATAATTGTGGATGAGAGAGTTGAGGAAGCAGATATTCTTACTTCCAGGATCCGGGAACTTGAATCTCAGTTATTTAAAGAGAAAGAGGAATATAAAAGGTGTTTATCAATTTCATTACATTATTTCACCTTTTGGTGCATCACTAAATAATCTCTTTTGTATTCTTTGGTGATGGGAGATTCTTTATTTTCTTATTAACAATTCACTCATTGTGATTGAAATTTCCAGGTCCCTTTCAAAGATCAAGAAGTTTGTCAAAGAACACAGGCACTATATACGGGTTCAAGAGGAACTAAAAAAGTAAGTTCTTGTTTTTTCATTTCACTGTCTTCATGTGTATATTTTCTGTTTGATCTTTGAGCTTTCATTTGACACGTTCGGTCTTTTCCTGTTTCTCTAATTTAAGGACTTGTATTTGGTATTGGCATATTTCTTAATTAAGTCTATCCATGGAAATGCATAGGTCACAAGTTCGACTTCAGAAGTTGGGAGATCAGCTTGGCTTTATTTCTGCTATAAATGGTGGCAATGAAGATGATTTAAGCATCAATATTGTTAGTGATGGAGAGGGTCCAAGTTATAATGCTATTATCAACCAGCAAAATGAGCTGCAGGCTAATTCTCCTCTTGGCAAGAAAGGTCTACTTGTTAAACACAATACTGCAGAAGATTTGGCAGAAGGTAATAATTTCTTGGAGATGCTTTTCTGAAAGTTGTGGGATGCTCAGCATGTGTTTAGTCCCTGATTATGTTTTTTCTCTCTTGCTATACAAGAAATGGAGGTTGAAAATTGAAATAGCTGAAAATAGTGTCAAGTAGCATATCAAATCTTAGGGAAACATGTATCACATTTGCATCTTTGTTAATATATCTCTGCTCGTTTTTAGTAGTTTTGGAGCTAGAAATTTATCCATTCACTGCACTGGAAGAATATATTGTAAAACAGCTCTTGCCTTTTGCAGAGTTTAGGGTTTGCTGGTTTGGTTAGTTAGCAGGCTTTTAATAGTATTTTACTGCTATACTTTTAGTTTTCACTTTCAAGTTCCAAGGTCATTTTCTGATGGGTGTAATATTAGGCATAACAGAATAACATGCATGGTACCTGACATGTAATTATGTTTGGGTTTCTCATTATATGTTGCAATATTAAAATAGTAGTGTTATGACTTGGGTTCTTCTACTAAACACCATGATAACACAAATGTTCTAATAATCATTTTGTTGTGGAACTCAAAATAAATTTTAACTCAATTGAGCTAACCACCTCCAAGAACTCATCCTTCTTCTCCATGTTCTTACACAACCACTACCATTGTTTCTTCCACCAGCCTCCTCACTCCCAGCCCCTGCCATCCCAGTCCATTGGATCACCTGAGCCTGAATTTTCACAGCTCCTAGAGTTGCATCATCTTGATTCTCCATTGCGTCATCTTCATTGACTTGTCTCAGCCGACCTCTTCATTGTTTATTCCCCTAAATAAGTTGCAATTTTGCTGCTCTTCAACAAGCACAGACACCCTCCGTTTTGCTAGACGCCATTATGCCTCTAACTTGGTCGTACATTCTCCAAAACCATTGACTCTCTCCATCATGATCTCCATTACTCACTTTAAATTCCTCTACTCCTCTCTCAGATACAAGGACAGGGTATTGGCAATGGAAAATGGATTAAACCAGACAAAGGATGATGGTGTAAGAGGAGTATGGATTATCAGAGGTCACTTGAGGGTTCATTTAGTTGGGGTTAAAATTTATATTTGTCTTTATTCAGTTTTGGTCCTCATTGGGAGCTTTAAATCTAAATTTTTAAATTTGGGTATTTTATGGTCAAAGTTAAACCTTGGGTATTTTTTTTATGGTAGTTAAACCTTGGGTATTTAATAAACTTCACTCGAAGTTATGGATGTTTTGAATGGATAGGCCTGTCTTTCATGTTGACCAAAGTATTAGGTGACAAAACTTAACTGTACGACTGAATTTTAACAGTTATATATCGTTAAAAATTGATGAGAACCAAAGTTCTCAATTTGACCTTATCTTGAATCAGAAATTAATGCACTTATCGCAGTTAGACCACTCACTTGAGAGCAAATTTTCTTGTTTCGAAGTATAGAAATTATCATGATTAGATCTGGGGTACTTGTAGAGAATAATTCTCTTTGCAGAGCACTTTTAGCTACTCCTTTGTCCGAATTTGAATACCTTTCCAATTGTGAGAAACTGTGGCTTGAAGCCTGTATCTTCTCCTTTTAAAGTGAACTTGATTTGAAATGTTGCAGAGGTTGCAAGTGTGGTTTCAAAAATTCAAGATTTGAAGGTTATAGCGAGTGGATAATAGAATTTCTTTCATTAGTAAAATTAAAAAAGCATGAGAAAACATAGTCTAATTATGCCATTCCAAGCTCCATAAATGGGAGTTTCAATCCTCATCAACAAGGAATAGATATCAATACTTAGATTTCCTTAGCGAATTACATTAATGATGGCAATTAGGAGTGAGCAAACTGCAGTTTTGGTCAACTGATCGCACTAAACTGGACTGAACTACATCATGCAGTTATATGGAAAACATGAACTCCAAACTCAACTGCACTGCATCCCTTTGGAACTGCATTGCACCACACGTGGTTAGGTGGTCTGTTTCGTACGGTTTGCAGTTCTAGCTGCACAACATAATAAATGTATAACATAATTCCTTTTTTGTTAAGAGAGTGTACAAAATGGTGCCATTCTGTGGCACAAATAATTTAAAGAAAATAAGATCAATTAATATCCTTTGTTGCTGCTAAGCAATTGGTTTCAGTTATTCTTAGTGTTGAACTACACACATATGTTGAAATTTTTCCAAATCAAGAGTGCACCGTATTATTGATTCAACCGCCTGAATCATGTGGTTCGTTTTGGTGCGGTGCTGTTTTGCGGTTTCGGTTAATCTTTGCTCACCCCTAACCACAATTTCCCCTCTCTTTAAAACTTCCTAAAAATCTAAATGTCATGATGTCATCCCTTAAAAATCTAAATGTTATCCCTTAGAGTAAATTTTCTTTAAGACCTTCTTAACTGTTTTGAATTATGGATGTCAAAGGTCTCTTATTCAGGAATGACAAAAGCATGACTTCAGGAAGAAAAATGGCTTCTACTAAGTCTAACCATCAATACATTTGAGGCAAATAATGCCTGGTGTGAGAATCATGAATAACTAGCAAAGACTTGAATCAGATCTTTATTAGAGTTACTTTTAATTATATTATTCAATAGTTTGCCTTTATTTCATTGCAATTCATTTCAATTGGTATCACTATTAATTTCTGCTTGCAAATCTGGCCAATTCCACTCCATGGTCATTCTCTTTCTTGCATGTCAGCAAAACTGAATGGTGGTGGATATCATGCTGGGACTGTCAGGCCAGGGAAGCTTTCTCAATTGAGTGTGCATGCTGCACAATCAAATGTTAACAAGGAATTTGAAGTGGTAGATAATGCAAGTCATCAGCCTATCAGAAATGGAAGCAAACAAAAGAGAGGAAGGAGCATCTCCTCTTTAGAAAAGGTTCATTGTTTCTCTCTCTCTCCCCCCTCCCTCCCTCCCTCCCTCTCCTGATACCTTCTTTGTTCTGTGGGAGATTTATTTTATTATTGCGTGCCGGTGCCGTTTTTCATGGGTATTGATACCATTCATTAGTTTTTTTTTTTTTTCCCCATATATACTTCAATTGTGAGATGAAGGCCCATTGTCAGTTAAAAATTTACAAGTGGGAAATGTCTTATAATGTTGTAAAATTAGCTATGTAAATTATCGCAGCATCTAGTGGTCGATAGATTCTTTTTTCTCTTCCACAATTTCTCCTTCCAAATAGAGACTTTTTTGTGTTGCTTACTTCCACCTAATATTTTAGTTCCTCAATGCATTGAGGAACAAAAATATTTTAATTTTCATTTCACTGTAGTCACTAAAAATCCAATTTATGAAAATTTTCAGCATTTTGCTTTCTTATTGTTCAGCGAAAGGGTTCTGGGTTGGGTATTCTGGCACCATCTACGAGCATGGCTGCCCATGCAATTGATGAATTTGTTGAGATTGAAGCAGAGGAGAATATTGAGGTAGTTGAAACCACTTCAGCAGAAATTGATGAAGGAGCCACTGCATGTGGGTTCAAAAGGTTGCCAGTTCTGCTTCCACCACCACCACCTCCTCCTCCACCTCCACCTCCACCTCCAGTCCCTCGGAATACATATTCACAGGTTGGTTTAGTTTGTTAACTATTGTCTTCTGCCAATTATTGCTTGGACATACAGTACATATGCAGTGTGATGTGATATTTGGATTCTGGAGGCCTTCAAGCTACTTGTATATAAATATGTATGGTTGTGTACATTAATATAATATTTGAAACACCTGATCTTAAATAATCCTATGTGTATAAAATCCAAATAATATTGGTCCTAGAATACTTGGAGAAAACAAAAATCAAACATGAAAGTTATCAGTATAAGAATGAAAAACTAAGAGAAAATGTATCGTTTTAATCTGAGGTAATAACATTTATGAATATGGATGTCTTTAAGAATTGCATGTTAGTAGGTGATGGTTTTTCTTAGCACCTGATGATTTTTCTTTTTGTTTATTTGATATTGATGATCATCAGTACAAGGGCAAAGATGGGGATGTGGATGTGGAAGGGTTGGAGGAAGAGGAGATGGTGGATGTTGTTATAGTTTGATAGCGCCTACAATTGTAAATGATTTTCATATTTTTGTTTGTTTATCTTATTTGTAGATTGGAATCAGGGATCATGTAAGTGTTTTTGGGTATATGTTACGGGACCAGTATTGTGGTCTGTGTTTTCTTTTTCCCCTGCAGGGAGTTTGATCTATAAATCTTGGCTATTAATGTCTTTGCTTTAAGGGAGGCTGAAGTTATGCTCTCAAAATATTGGTGTATATGACCAAACTGGGATGTTCTCTATAAATGCAAAATAAAGGTCCGTTAACACAAATATAGTTCAGTGGTTTAAAAGATCCATTAGTACAATTAGAGGCTTAATGAATTGACCTAAAGATTTTACCTTTGCTATGTTTATTTTGCAGAAAAGAATGACAATGGGAATCCTAATGCTTAAAAATTATAATATATTATGTTTAAGGCAATTGAAATATTTAAGATTTTCAAAAAAATAAGATGGTTGCAGATGAGGAATAAACTGCAAAAATTACACCAAACTATCCTATCGACTATGATACAAGGGTCTAAATAAACCAGTCGCAGAATAAATTTGTAAAGTTCCATCTGATGGTTTGACGAAAATAACAGAGTAAATTTAAAATTTCTCACTTCCTGTAATTGGATGGTACATTCCCTTGGCTTCAAATTTAGTGTCTACAATTGATCCTTTGTTCTTCAAATCTTTATTGAAAATAAGCTTAAGTCTCTTCTTCTAAGCACTTGGGACACCTGCATCTAAACCCGTAATCTGCTAGTAATGCTCGTCTCTCTTCAACTGAAAAGTCCTCTTCTATATACGAAATGGTAATCTGAAAATACCAGAAAAGTTTTTCAATCAACACTGGTTATAAGGTCAAGTTTATCGACAAGAGTGCGAACAATGTGATAGTAAAAGAATCACCTCTTCTCCCTTGCATATGGGTCTGATAGCGATGATGGTTGCTTGGCCATCCGTGTCCTGCAATTGATGATGAAAACAGATGAGAAGAAAACAAATGACCTATTTCCATTTGCATTGCCATATGTAATGATCCATGCATTTTGGGAGATAATTAAGAGCACTTTCCTCGCAAGATTCATCTCTCAATATCTCAAGTGAAAGCAACATAAATGCAAGTACATTGTGCACTATGCTCAATTGTTGTTGTCCATTTACACTATATATAAAGAATATATGAATGGTGTTTCAAACCAAAAACATTATACAAAACATAGAATGGGTAAGCAATGCCTTAAATGGAATGAAAACATTAGAGAAAACATACTTCCTCTCTTTTGAAAGCTCGTGCATTCGGGCGACAGGAGTGATTAAAACAACTCTGTAAAGGATAAAATGCAGTACCTAAAGCAAAATTCAGAAATGAATTAAATAACCATCATAATAGGTTATGAGTAATATGTATGATGCAGAAACTTCAAGAATATAAATTATGATATGCTGAAGTAAACTGTAAACAGAATTTAGTTGAGCTGCATTCAAAATCTACTAACAAATATTATTGAAGACAGAATCATTAAAATGCAGTACAAAAATTAGAGCAAGGAAAACATAGAACAACTGCAGTCAATTGTGAAAATATTAACATAGCTTCCATCCATTCATCAATGTTTGCTGCAGCCAGACTGCCAGAGACATGCTAGAATAGGACTACCCACATTGACATACGTCAAATTTGAGAAAGATTAAGGCTCTTCAAATTTGCAACCAGAACACAATAAGTATGCAGGTGTCATGCCCCCAAAGTACCCCATAGATTTGAGTCAAGATTATAAATATAAAAATAGAAAAGGACAGAATTACCTGATACTTTAACAGGAGAATTAATACTCAAGAGCCAAAAAATAAAAAGTAAAGAGAAAGAATGAAAGAAAATGTGACTTGCGAATTTCATTTAATAATGTTGTAGCAAGAAAGAAAAGAACCAAGCAGTCAATTGAAATCATACCTTGACAACAAACTGAATAGTCATCACCAAGGGCATCTAAGAACTGTTTTGTAATTTCCTCAGCTTTTACCTGTGATAAATGAATTTAGGAATAGGGAAATAAATACATTCTAGATTCATTTTTGAAAAATAAATGATACCCAGGAAACAGAAGGATAAGCATACAAACCTTTTCAGGGTATGGAAGATCATCAATGTACAAAAAATAATCCTCCACTGGAGATGCTACAACTAGATCACTGACAGAAACAGGACTTCAAATTATTAGTTGAAATTGAAGCAAGTTATGCATATGATGCACAGAGAGAGAGAAAGATGAGCCAAATGAGAGGCATTTGTGTCTTGCTTCAGTGCTAAACCAGGTCCGCGACATCATCATTATTCACGTACACAATATTCACAATGTTAAGGAGCTTTAAAGAACTGTGATGCTTACAGATTATTCTGCTCAAACATGCCAACAATATTCCCATAGATTTCGAGAGAGAACACTTTATTGTGTCAAGGACTCCAACCTCAAAAGAAAATGGTGGCAATCGAATCAAAGATTTTTTTTTTAAAGTATAATTTTGAACTGGCACTTGGAATAGGATACATGGCTCACATTCCTGGTCAAAGATGGCTTCCTTGAGGAACTGCAATGACTGAAAATTCAAAAAGGAACCATTAAGACCAGGAAAAAGCAAAAAAGAGAGTTGCATTATAAATTAGTTCATAAAACAACTAGTTTCATGAAAAACCACAATGGTCTCATGAAGACTGATCTCAATCTTCAAATGTGTTGTTAGTCACTTGGTTAAATTCAAAACCATTTTCAAATACATTTACACCTAAACTGCCTGCTTCCATAAAGAGAATAGTAGTTGCAATTTACTGAACCGTGCATGGAAATGGTTTGAGTAAAGAATGAAGACAAATAAAATTATATTTGAGTTAAAGCAAGTCATGAGGAATACCACTTTCCCTGCTCAATGTATTTATAATAAAGTAGGAATTTGCATGCTCCAAACAGTTTGCAGCAACACAGTAGTTCCAACACTTTAGGACATTTGTCAAATACTTGAAAATTTAAAGAAATTACAATAATCCTTAAAGAATTTTATTTTCCTGACGGGGCAACAAATTAAAGAAAAGGTATTGCAATCAAGTTCCAGGAGACTGGAGGGAACAGGAGAAATTCAAGGAAAAAAGACATACAAAATCTATCCAAAATCATACCAAATTGCAGATTTTTTTCCCTCTGTTTCAGATCAAGTAGAAGATAAGTTGCATTCTTTGCTGTAAGTACAACTAATTAAAAATAGTCACTATAAGCAACTATTAGCATACTGAAATGTACCGTGAATGCAAGATCCCTGATTTCCATTCTAAATGCAGTTTCATCGGAAGAATCAACATCATCTGGCAATGAAACGCACTCCCACCACCTAAATATGAAAATGAGAAATATAGTTTTAGCTTTCACTCCCTTTAAACACTAGCTCCTTTCAGCAGATATTTGGAATGATCACATCAAAATATCAGTTGCCAAAATGTCTCCTTTTGAGATTAATAAAATTTATACTCTGTCATCTAAAGCCTTCTTCACAGATGCCTCATGAATCAAATAACCACAAAATTGTTAAACATTTGTTCCAAAATGGAAGAAGAAAAGGTAGCTGCACATAATTATCTACCTTCTCTTGTATCCAACTGATACAGGCTTCCATGCCTCCAAAAGTAAAGGGAGTGAAGAGCATCCTGAATCAACAGGATCAGAGATTTTGTTTTTTCCTTTCAGCTGAGCAGCTTTTAGCTTTCTATATCTTAAAATGGTGAAAGAAATTGTCTGCACAGAGAATATAAAAATTAGTCACCTGTATTCTCATGCTTGCCTTTTCCATATGCATACTACAAATTGAGTAGTTGAAATCCATTTTCAGACAATGTTTTCGATCAAAATCTAGCCCAAAAAAAAGCATAAAATCATGGATTAATTGAGGTTTGTATACACAGCAAACTTTAACTGGCCTGGCAGGCACATATGATGTATCACAGTTGCGTTGAGACAGAAATTCCATTGATTATTTGTTTTTACTCTATATTGCTAGAAATAATTCATTGCAAGAAAAGAACTGCATAGGCTATTTGTTTCATAAGGATTTTGCAATCTTTTCAATTTCATCCATTTCTTTTATCAATTTTATCCCCGTTATAATTGGCAGAAACGGGGATACAGGGTAGGAATCATGCCATGAAACATTTCTATATTTCTCTAAATTGGAATGTTAACATAGCTATGGAAGCAACATGAGGTCTGATCTATTAAGTGGGTTCTCCATCTGAAACTCTCTAGTATTATCCAATGTGATTAAAAAGAAAAGTTTCATATTCCAACTATCATAAGTCTTTATGCAACCCAATTTCCTTCACTGCAAAAACTAGAGGAGAAATCACAGGAAAAAATGGACATTTTATACTTCACGGCATGAAGGAAAATATATAAGGTGAAGCGTCAATTAGGGTAGGCAAACTATGCCATAATTCTTTTTGACTTCCAAGTACTTCCATCAATTTAAGGAAATTTCTGAATGCTAGATAGGACAATGAAAAAATCTTAGGTGAACTGGTTTAACATGGATTGAAATGTAGACTTATTCCAGGACCAACAAGTAGACCCGCCTGTTTCTATGCTTCATGATAAATAAACTCCCAAAAATTTTCCTTATATTAAGGTTATAAAGTGCTATGACTATCTGAAAATGATTTGATCAGGAAAAAGAAGAAGATTTAGTTGTTTTGGGGATCTTACGAATATGAATAATAGATGTAGAATACAGATAAATTTAAAAGCACATTAAAGGTCAGAGTTCATTTTATTGAGCCAATCTATGCTCATGAGAAAACAGTAAATTTTAAAAATAGTAGATACCTTTGCTGCAAGAAGAAAGATGTCATTTGTTTCTGTGAAAATCAAAGAACATAAAAGAGAGAAGTATGATGAGAAGGCTAACAGTAATTTTATGTAATTTTATAAACTGTTTTATTTTTTCTTTTATTTTTATGCTTGGCATATTTGTTATTGTTCATGTAGAATGTCTACTCCAAGAGGATCTTCCACC